>OY755173.1:17233986-17390605 GCA_963576735.1 Bedellia somnulentella | reverse complement strand
AGAAGATTCGACTTGGTAAGTTTATTAAAACGTACATACATATACTCACGGCTATAAATCCCTAGATGGGGTAGCCGGAGCTAAGGAATGAGGAATTCCTCAGCCACCTTTGGAAAGTTGAGTGGTTGTTGGTGATGGGTGTCCAACCGCATCGCCCAAAAATCCCTTTAATGCCCCAATACCGTTAGTCGCCTCTTACGTACACCCACCGGAAGAAATGGGGTAGTGCTATTTTATTAAAACGTCTTTTGTTAAATAGATTGATCTATAGACCTATTGAAAGACTGTCAAATCTCGTATTGATGGAAAGCTAATAATTTACTATAATAATATAGGCACTTTCCTGTAAATATTATACGAGGGGAGTTCTATGTATTCTCGGTATAGGTATGAAAGAAAAGTGATATAAATCTGAAATAAATACATTTTTCTATATATAAATTCATAACTTACCCTATATAGGGTTGGTTTGAGCCCCTTGGTGGGGACATATATGGGCTGTAAGGAGTGACAAGAATTCGTAAGATATAAAAATGTAAAAAAAAACAAAAGATCTTAGAGTGCCTTACTTGCATGTAGCACTGTAATTTAAAACTCTTGACCTATTTCTAGGTAGTTTTTCGTGAGGATTAATATTAACTCATTAAATATTTTTTTTCGTGTGGAGTATAAACTTCATGAATCTGAAATAACTGTTGGTTTGGTCATTCAAAACCATTAAAAGCAGTGTTCTGGCATGATGCAGAAAAGGTAAAAAATGAACAAAACAGTGTGTTTTTTACAGTTACCTCTGAAATGATCGGGGTTGTAGATTTTTATTAATTTCTTCGAATTGAGAGAGTAATATAATATTTTAGAGTTTTGTAGTATGTTAGTTTTTTATCCCAATAAAACCACAAACAGAAAACAATTGGTAGCCGCTCACATCTGAGTGCAAAATTCTAGGTGGTCAAGGTTCAGGGCTGTATGGATCACTAAAAAGTGGCGATCTGGCAGGAGCAGCATCAGCCCCGGCTGCGGCGCCCATGCCAGCCCCTACTCCAGGGGCCACCTTCGTCGATATTCCTCTCAGCGGCATCAGAGAAACCATCGCCAGAAGACTAACGGCCTCTAAACAGCAAATTCCTCACTACCAGTTAACTGCCGTGTGCAATATCGACAAGCTGTTAGCCATGAGGAAGTCTATCAACGAATCTTTCGCTAAGCAGAATGTTAAGGTATGTTTCTTACTCATTTATATTTACAAACGTAGATTTTAAATGTAATGCATGAGTTTTGTCAGGATAGTACAAGCGGCGATCAATAGTCTGACTTCACTAGCTTTATTATTCTGTATGTGATGCCTAAGGCGTGAGTAATTTATGACGTCACAGACTTTTGGTGCCGGCTCAGTCTACCAAATTTGCTAGACTAAAAAATTGACACAAACTGGGCCTCTCAATCAATCTCACTGAATATGTGGAATATAGCCGCCATGATTAATAAAATTACTGTAATTATTTTTTATCTCATATTGTTCTGAGAAAGTATTCAATTTGACCACCAAAACGCGATGTACGCGCCACATGGTAAAGGTATTATCTATGTCTTAAAATACATATACCAACTTACAATATTGGTTGAAAGCCCCAATGAAAGAGAGCCAGAGCTTCAGATTCCTCAGGAACTATCCAGCGACTTTGGGACTTCAGAGAGGATAATGAGGTAAAATAAGGGATAATTGAATTGGTGATGATTTTTCGAAACATCAATCACTTATATAGGCTCAGTAACTTAGTACCTCTAGTGGCCACGTACGACACCCACGGGAAGACATGGGGCAGTGCTATTCTTAGCCGACACTACACAGCTGTATTTCTAAAATTGTGTTTATATTTCCAGATATCTGTAAACGACTTCCTCATCAAGGCGATAGCAGCCGCCTGCAAGAGAGTTCCGGCCGTCAACGCTTATTGGATGGACACCTTTATTAGACAGTGAGTTATAAAACACTGACATATACTCACGACTGTAAATCCCTAGAAAGGTTAGCTAGAGCTTCAGAATAATAAAGTCCTAATCGACTTTCGGGAGTAGAGTGAAGAAAAGGTTTTAAAAGAAATGTTATTGGCGATGGTAATAAACCGCATCGTCCAAAAATCTCTTAAACAGCCCCAATACCTTTAGTCGCCTTTTACGAACACCTTAGAAAGAATTGGGGTAGTGATTTTCTAAGCCGAAACTACACATTTAGGACTGACTATTAGTCGTTTGTCCTATAACTGATAGCAAAGATACCTATTACTCTGACACTAGTCTTGTTGCCTTCTCCATTTCCCTTTGGTTGACTTTAAGATTTCTTATAAGATAATTATTGCTTGTAACATACATACATATACTCACGGCTATGAATCCCTAGAAGGGGTAGCGAGAGCGAAGGAAAAATAAATTCCTCAGCCACTTTTGGAAGTTGAGTGAGGAAAAGATGGTAAAATAAAGGTTGTTGGTGATGGGTCTCCAACCGCATCGCCCAAAAATCCCTTAAAAGCCCCAATACCGTTAGTCGCCTCTTACGTACACCCACCGGAAGAAATGGGGTAGTGCTATTCTAAGCCGACACTCACAGCAAGCTTGCCACATGTTTTTGCGTCGTAACTCATAACAGGCGCAAACATTAGTCAAAGACTTTTGTTTTTTTATGCGTTTCAACTTGAAACTTTCAAGGGTGTACAAGCGAGGTGGCAAAAGCAAAGCCTGAATCCGCTACGATATGCCCTGCTCATTTTCAGTTAATATTTACAATGAGTAATGTCTGTTACATCGAACCAGTCCCCTGAGGGTGAACTCTGAACATCGAGAACGATAGTATAATAGTCATACTTATATCTTCTAACCCATATTAAAATTTATTTCTTTCTCTCTCGCACGATCGAATATACCTACCCACAAATACCCACGGCAATGAATCGCGTAAAGGGATGACTAAAACTTACATACATACATACATTACATACATACACTCACGACTATAAATCCCTTAACGGGGTAGCCAGAGCTTTGGAATGAGAAATTCCTCAGCCACTTTTGGAAGATGATTGGGGAAAGGATGGTTATAACAAAAAAATATTTTGGTGACGGGTCTCCAACCACATTGCCCAAAAATCACTTAAAAAGCCCCTATACTCTTAGTCGTTTTACGATCACCCACGGGTAGAAACCGGGTAGTGTTATTCTAAGCCGACACTAAACGGCACTTACGACCAAAACTTCTTAATTAGAAATTCCTCTGTCTATTATATAAATAACAAAATTGAGTTTTTAGGTTCAGCAATGTAGATGTTAGCGTAGCGGTGGCGACCCCGACTGGGTTAATAACCCCAATCGTATTCAACGCCGACTCTCGAGGGGTAATCGACATCTCCAAAACTGTGAAGGAGCTGGCAGCAAAGGCCAAGGAGGGAACCCTTTCACCTGACCAATACCAAGGGGGCACTATCACCATTTCTAACCTGGGCATGTTTGGTAAGTTTGCTGCTAACATTTAAAGATTTTTAAAAAAGGAAACATCTAAATCATGTTAACTCAAACGTTCACGTCGTATATCCCTGAAGGGGTGGCAGAGTGACTTATACTTGTGAACATCACGTGGCAATGTCACGTGGTGATCAGAGTACCCACGTTTTGCTGTTGGCATAGCCATGTAGGTTTTCTCGCGATGTTTTCCCCCACCTCTAACAACCATGGTAAATTAACCACTTATATTACTTTAGAAAGGAAAAAATGGTGTAGGCCCAACCCCCAATTTGAACCCACGTCACTCTGCATGAAAGGCAGTGTTCTACCAACTGGGCTATCACAGTTGTTATATATCAACTCTTGCAATAAAAAAAATATTTTTAATAATAATTAATATGAATTGAATAAATATTTTCCTCCATAAAAGATTGGATTAAGGTTGTCGTATGGTCAACTTGGGCATCGTCCCAAAAGTTAAATGAAGTGACTGAGAAACATCGTAACATTTCAAATTCACTTAAAAAAGTGATTGTAAAATCTATTACATACAACAATCTCCTTAGCTTAATGAATGTCCTAGTGTTTTAATATTTAAATGTTGATGGCAAGCCTAGATGTATTAATAAACGGTAGATAGGTTATTTACGAGGAAACCGGCGCTTACGAGTGGCACGGATTGCGTCGTGATGTACGCACACCACACCAAGAAATACATTTGAAATGTACGCGAGATAGCACATCTCATAGCAAGCGTTAAAAAGAGATTACCATTTTTCTCTGTACCGACGTGAAATATGACACTAAGACGACCGTTTGACAAAGAATAATTTAAATTATTTTAAATTAAAATGAAAACGTTGTATATTTATAATACTTACGAATGATAAGTAATCCCGTCATTTTAGTAATTTTTTTACAATAGTTTGTGCAAAATCTCATCATTCAGCATTCTCGATTATTTTAATAAACAAACACGCCAAAACTTATGAGCGCGCATAACTTATCTACAGTTTTTCATTAGTACATCTATGGCCTTTGATCCACTATTCACGGACTGTTTGAGTAGTTAGCTAGTGACTAACATACGTAAATCGCTTCTGTAGTTGCTGTCAACAGCTTGAATTTGTCATTAAAATCTGCACAGCCAATCGCCCGAAGAAGTCCAACTACTTGAGTTCGAAGTTTTCTACGAGTATGAAATTGCTAACCAGCCTGAGGTTGAAATTGTATATATTTTGTAGGTTTTTTTTCTTAAACAGGGTATCTTTAGTAGTCAACTGTCATGTAAAAAAATCCACGAATACACTTATTAATCACAAAAAAGAGGAAGAAAGAAATGGAATACAATTATATTAATACAGCTCGTACTTATAGTTCAATAATGAAGTACAAGATACAATGAAGTATTTATTTCAGGCAATGATTATATTAAACAAGAGGCAGATACTGTGTAAGCTCGCGCGCTGGGAAGACTCAAATACGTCCTAATTGGGACGTTTTTTCGTAGTGTGCGTCAACTGCTGCACTAGAAAACATTTGAAAAGCAATCATTAAAATTACAAGTATCTCTTTTTAGCTCTCAACTCAACTAGCTCATTTGGCATCTTTTAATTACTCATTAGTAACACTTGCCAATTTGTGCAGTTTTGGATTGCTCGAAACAGATTTAAAAAGCCAGCTATTAAGACAACGTATCTGTAGTTTATAAAATATCATTGATTTCAGGCATATCGTCATTCAACGCGATTATAAACCCGCCCCAGTCGTTGATTTTAGCGTGTGGTGGCGCGCAGGAACAAGTCATCGTGGACGAAAATAGCTCCAAAGGGTAAGTTATACATACATATTTTCACGGTTATTATAAATCCCTAGAAGGGGTAGCCAGGGCTTCGTAATAAGAAATTCATCAGTTGCTTTTGGAAGTTATTAGAGGATCAGATTGCAAAACCAAGGTTTTTGGTGATGGATTGATTTTATGTGTGTTCCTTATATATTGCCCTTGATTTCTTTATGTAATTTAGCAGTAGTCCTTTTATCTGAGAACGAAATTCAAACTTAAAGTAAGCTACTTTTGTTACTCATTCAGGCAATGAATATTCTGCGTTTGTACTATTATTACCCTTGGATGCAAGAATAAAAATATTATCTGTATCGTATATAAATTGTCATTCCTATACCAATGAACCAATTATGATGGAGTTTTTATTGAAAACGGCGACAGGCCTGTCCCCTATCACGTGAGTAAACTGTACATGCAAAACGTGGGTACTCTGAACATCAGGTGTCATCAACGTTTATATTATGTTTATGTTTTTATTGAAACTGCGTAATTTTTTTCTTTCGGTTAAAATGATTATAAAAATGTATAAGTAATTAGAATGTTTTGTTCACGAAAACCTCATTTGATGATTATTACTAATCAATTTACGAAAGAAAAATGTTTCGACACCAGTAGGACTCGAACCGGGGGAACTCGCGGGTTCGCGTCCTGGTGTTAAAGTGTTTTTACTTCCACAAGTAGCTTTGGCTACAAGGTTGCTGAATGGTATGTTTATTGGAAAGTTTTGAGATGACTAATACATTCATACATATACTCACAGCTATAAACCCCTAGAAGGGGTAGCCAGAGCATTGGAATAAGAAATTCCTCAGCCACTTGGAAGTTGTGTAAAAAAATATTTTTGGTGATAAGTCTCCAACCGCATCCACCAAAAATCACTTCGAACCAAAAGTCAAAAAGTCATTGTAATAATAATTTCCTCAGATTCCGAGTAGCTCAATTCCTGACAGTGACAGCGTCCGCCGATCACAGAGTAATCGACGGGGCGGTAGGAGCCGAGTGGATGAAAGTGCTCAAACAAAATATCGAAGATCCTGCCCACATTATTCTGTGAAACCATCCACTATGTTTATGTAATCAGAACGTTCAAAGTGTACATTTATGAAACATATTTTTACAGAGATATGAACCTCAGTGTATTTAGTTTTGGTTGGATAGATGTTGCATCATTTTTGAGGGAATCGATCACTCGAGATTTTAGATTTTTAAAATCATTATAACAGAAAGTCGTGTATGTTGAAAGATTCAGTTGTCAAAATGTTAGCTGGATCTGAATAGTTATTAGTCTATGCAAAAATGTGTTTTTAAATAGTAATTAAGTGGTAGTATTTTTTGTATTTATTTTGCGAAGAATGTATATAAATAAATATTGTTATAAGTATTGTTTTATTCAAATACCCTGCCGATCATTTCGTTTATTAATATTTTCGTTTAATAAATTTCAAATGTTACAATCACGTAGCACGGGTACCTCGAAACTTATATGCGCATTTTGTAACTATCCTGTTGTTATGTATTTAGAAAAATATATGCCAGTTTTAAACATATTCTTCTGTTTTTTTAACTCAGCTACTAATACATCTAACTCGGATTTTCCAGTGTAATCAATTAATTTAAATAAACGGGTGGCCATAGTAAGCAGACCAAGATTATACACTAAAAGTATAATAACGAACTGTTGTATACAAGGGCTGTACTAAAAGTATCGAGGATGGAATATTTCCATTGTTCCTGACATTAAATTCTTTTAAATTAAACCCCCTTGGTTTTAAAAATCGACTACCATATATTTATTTAAAAAAAAGATTATCGGTCTCGTGACAAGGTATGTCAAACTTGTTTACTCGCTGAGAAATTGGAATATACTCGAGAAAATTTAAGAGCTTTGATTTATTATGACTTTCGAAGTGGTTTGACACAAAAACAGTGAGTTGACGGGATGATTTCTGCATTTGGTGATGAAGCTCCATCCAAAACCACAATTTATCGCTGGTTGGCTGAATTTCAACGTGGACGTGTCAAGCTCAGTGATGATCTTCGTCAAGTTCGTCCAAAAACTGCAGTCACCCAAGAAAACGTTGATGCTGTGCGTAGGATGATTGGGAAAAATCGACATCTGACATGTGAAATTCAGGCAACTTTAGACATTCCCTCGTCGTCGTCATCCTCGTCAGCCAATAGATGTCCACTGCTGGACATAGGCCTCCCCCAAAGATTAATTAAGACTAAGAATTCCCTCACGGCATGTACGACGTCGTATTTATTATTCTTATGTGATAAATTACCCTCAAATACTCGGCAGAAATGCAGTTTGCGATTATTACTGCAGCTCTCTGACTTGGAGAAGAACGATAGGAAAGGAACATGCGCCCACATAATGAGTGTAGTATGGTTATGGGTCTTGGTAGAGATGGTGTGATAGAAGGCCCTGCGGATTTTCTTCATGCAATCATCATCGACGATGATAAATATGCATAATAATAAATAACTAATTAAATTACCTCCTTTAATTGAATTTGATGTGTAGTGTCGGCTTAGAATAGCACTACCCCATTTCTTCAGGTGGGTGTAAGTAAGAGGTGACTAACGGTATTGGGGGTTTTTTAAGGAAATGTTGGGCGATGCGGTTGGAGACCAACAACCTTTATTTTACCATCTTCTCCTCACTTAAGAGAGCTTACTCACAAAAATATGGTAAACAAAAATGCAATAAAGTTAATTATCTTTTAACACGTTGGCTGCCATGAGCATCACCGGTGGGATAAATTTTTATTCTCTGTGTGGCCATGAGCATCACCGGTGGGATCAAAAGCAAAATTTTCAGGCTATTATTATGGGGATTTTTTTGGGGGCCAAAGTCAAACTGTGAACGCTATTTTGAAGAGATTCAAAATTATTCATATTTTTATTGCAAGCTTCTGAGGGACTTCAAAAATTGGTATAATATGGTCGCTTTATACAATCATGTAAATGGGGCTGCCAAGTTTTTAGTCATACTATTTAAGGAGTTTGATTTTATCTAGAGTTGGTATACAACCTCTGACATATAATATAATCATAAACAACCTATGCTATGCTAAATTGCATCGGTGACACGGGATACATAAACGGGTGAATTGGTGTGCCTCACTGACCTCCATTATACTATATAAGTACGCTGGACTAATTATAGGCCGGGTGACAGTGAGGCGATTTGATTTTCGCCATTTTGGCGCTTACGGCAGCAGTGAAGGAACATGGAACTAATAAAAGAGATGGGACAGTCAGATAAAATATATCGATAAAATGTTTCTGCTTAAAGGAAAGGCTAAGTTTTATCGAAACGATACTTTACAGCACTATTGATTTATAATTGTTTCTAAAAACCATAAACCATATTATGCTTTATGGTAAAAAAACACTGGCCATTTTGCAGTTTACGTCTTATTTAGTTCCTCGTTCCTTCATTGGGGGCGCTTCAAATTGGCACAGTAAATAGCTGTCATTTTGATACGTATCGTTAGTCCAGCGTACTTATATAGTATAATGGAGGGTGAATTGTTGTTGTGAGAATAAGGTTTGCAAGAACAACGTTGCATCTTGTGATTTTCTAGATAAAGTACAGTGAAGTAAATGTTAATTTTGATAAATGGACGCCGAACCATCGACCAGTAGTAGATCAATACTAAAAAGAAAAATCCGCTGTGTTGATGTACAAAACAAAATATACGCACGACCAAAAAGGCTAAGAAAAATGAAAACAAGAATACATCTAATAAATAAAGGAAAGAAAAATCTCGACACAGGCGGGGATCGAACTTATTATTACTAATTTATTTATTCTTTATTTATTAGTAATAATCCCCACATGAGGTTTTCATGAACAAAAAGATTTAAATTATGTGATAGTTAGGCGTTTTCAACATTTGCATTCTATCTGAAAAGGTAGACAAGTGGCCTTTCGAATTAGTAATAATTCGGAGGTACGAAATGCAAAACACTACTTAAACGTGTAAAAGAAATAAAGGATAGAAGAATTTCGCACTGGCAGCCAACTGACACGGTAGCTCAGTAGTCAGAGCGTCGGGGCGTTTACCCGAGGTGGCGGGTTCGATCCCCGCCTGTGTCGAGATTTTTCTTTCCTTTATTTATTCTTTATTTATTAGTAATAATCCCCACATGAGGTTTTCATGAACAAAAAGATTTAAATTATGTGATAGTTAGGCGTTTTCAACATTTGCATTCTATCTGGAAAGGTAGACAAGTGGCCTTTCGAATTAGTAATAATTCGGAGGTAGGAAACGCAAAACACTACTTAAACGTGTAAAAGAAATAAAGAATAGAAGAATTTCGCACTGGCAGCCAACTGACACGGTAGCTCAGTAGGCAGAGCGTCGGGGCGTTTACCCGAGATTGCGGGTTCGATCCCCGCCTGTGTCGAGATTTTTCTTTCCTTTATTTATTCTTTATTTATTAGTAATAATCCCCACATGAGGTTTCCATGAACATAAAAATTTAAAGAATACATCTACTACCGATTTACTACGAATTCTGGGAAATCATTCAGATGACGGTGATTTTTCGGCGGAGTCTGCGGATGACTACTTCCCTAGCGAATCGCCAACCAGTTCAAATTTGTCTAACAATGAAGACTTAATTACAGAGATTCAAGATTATATAGAGCAATTGAACATAGAAGCGGAAAATTCAATACAAAATATCCCAGAGAGAAACGATCATCAAGCTACAAATAGTGAGTCGAGGGTGTGGGTGGACGTTGATGGCAGTAATTTGAAATCTTCTATTACTTTTACTGGAATTTAAGCATATAACTATGATAGTAGTTATCCCGTAAACAAGGCTGACCTCGAACCTATTCAGGTTTACGAAAGTTTTTTGACACAGAATATCTTGAAATATATATGTGAACAAACAAATTTGTATGCAAAACAGTACATACAAAGTCGTAGAGTGAGCAGACAATCTAGAATGAGCCGTTGGAAGGACACCACTGTGGAAGAGATAAAAGTTTTTTTTGGCTTAATCCTTTACATGGGCTTGGTAAAATATCCCAAACTGGAAGACTACTGGAGTAATGATATTTTATATAAAAATTCTGTGGCGCCTACCAATATGAGCAGAAATAGATTTCAACTATTATTATCATGTATTCACTTTGCAGACAATGCTATTGCAGACAACTCAGACAGGATGTATAAAATCAGAAATTTAATAAATATGATACAAGAAAGATTTAGACAGCTTTACACACCTGGAGAAATGGTAGCCGTAGACGAGTCCATGATACCCTTTCGGGGACGATTATTATTTTTGCAATATATCCCTAGCAAAACTAATAAATATGGAATCAAAATGTATAAAATATGCAGTCCCCTTGGATACACTCTGAGAGCAAAGGTTTATTCTGGAAAGGAACCACGTCAAACAAATAGTTTGGAATGTCTCACGTCATGGAATTGTCTCAAAACTATTTGGATACATAAGTTATTGTTAGAGCCGGAACTCAACATCATTTTAAATTCGTCTGAAGAAAGCATCCTCTATAATGTAAGAACAAAAAATTTCTACTTATAGATTTGTACATTACCTACCAATTACCTGTTTTATTAATAATTTATTTTATACCAAACAGATAGAAAAAGTTAAACAAGAGTTATTTGCCTTAGGTCTGCCACGAGTAATTACGGTGGATCTATTTTTCCAATGGCTTCCAAGTGATTACATATCTTTAGGAGATGAAGAAATGACACACACAGGATATTGTGAGGACTGTACACGCCAGTTTCGCGTCAGAAGCGGTGTTGCCGAAATTTGCTTAAGTTACTGTTATTGCCCCTTGTGTGCAAATTATATGTATCATAAGTTTTAAATAAAGAAAATGTTTTATTTTTTTCTAATAGTCTTTGAAACGTAATGTTACGTTAAGGTGTTAATGGTGATGCTCATGGCATCTCAGTAATAAGGATATGCTGTGAGCATCACCGGTGGGATCATAAAATATGTATGGGGCGTAGGAGCAGTACTTAAGGTGAAGTATGGTGGGCAGCCAACGTGTTAAAGACTGTCAAGCAGAGAAACGTCCTAGAACGAGAGCCGTGTGAGAGAGAAGTGTGTCCCGCTCGCGCGGTTGCTAGTCGAGATTAAGTTCAAAGAAAAACAAATTCAAACTTATTTATAGGGAATATTTTATAAAAAGCAGGTTATTAACTGTTCCTTTTTTGTATTTTATTTTAATTATTATTGTCGCCTATCGATTTGGAGATAAATAATTGGTTAAGTTTGGCAAAAGGGATATTAATATTTGTCACGGGTATCCCCATCGAAACAAGATAAATGTGGTGTCCACAATTTATCATCTGTTAGAGTGTTTTGGAGCTTTTATCATTTAATTAAGAAAATATAGTGGGTTATGGGTTATATGGGTTAATGTTATGGAACAATAAATAAAATAACCTGTATCATCTCGAACTTTACCACATGAATGCATTAAACGATTTGAATTTGAATATAGCTGTGTGGTGTCGGCTTAGTATAGCACTACCCCATTTCTTCCGGTGGGTGTACGTAAGAGGCGACTAACGGTATTGGGGCTTTTAAGGGATTTTTGGGCAATGCGGTTGAGACCCATCACCAACAACCTTTATTTCACCATCTTTTCCCCACGCAACTTCCAAAAGTGGCTGAGGAATTTCTAATTCATTAGCTCTGGCTATCCCTTCTAGGGATTTATAGCCGTGAGTATATGTATTTATAGTGATAACTATTGTAACCTTCGTAGTACAAATCCTTACTAATATTATAAACGTGAAAATAACTCTTGGTCTGTCTGTTTCACGTCTAAACCACAAACCGATTTCCTTACAATTTGATACAAGGGTAGACTTCTGAAAAATGTATTAAAGGAATTGGTAGAATGGTTTACTTTATGATCTCTAAAAATTTTCCAAGTAAGTCTTGGAAAATTTTATTATGCTGCGCGGGTTAACTTGTAGTATATAAAAAAGGCAGGTTATTAACTGACCCTTAATTTAATTAAACTTTAAACGACATGATAGTCCAGTGGGTAGAACACCCGCCCGAAAACAGAAGGGCGTGAGTTCCAATCCTGGGTCGGGCCTACACCAATTTGTCTTTTCTAAAGTCATATGTGTGGTAATTTATCATGGTTGTTAACGGTGAGGGAAAACATCGTGAGGAAACCCACATGACTGAGTTGTACTTAGTCATGTGACAGTGTATTCGTACAAAACGGCGATAGGCCTGCCCCCTATCACGTGGGTACACTCTGTCTAAGCAAAACGTGGGTACCTTCTCTGGACACTAGATGTCGCTGCCATGTGAGTTCAGAAGTATTGGTACCTCTGCCAACCCCTTCGGGGATAAACGGCGTGAACGTTTATGTTATGTTTATGTTAATTTAATGGAATAAAATCAAATAATAATGATCGACCTCTTTACGGTAAATAGTTTAAGGAACTTGGTAATATATATATTTTTTTACGAACATCCCAATCGAGGCGAAATAAACATGGCGTCCAACATTATTAATCATCTGTTCGTGTATTATTTTCGGAGCTCTTAAATATATTATTTTAAATAAATATGGTAAAAAAGTGTTGTGTTAAAGGTTGTAGGAGTGAAAGCTATGCTGGTTGTGGGGTATCCTTTCATAGGTAAGACTGATGGTTTAGCCTACAGCTTTACTTTAAATTTTATTTTGTTACAATATTGATTAAATTTCTTCATTGTTTTTTTTGGAAATAATATTTATATAAGACTTGTCCGTCTGTAATACATATTCATATTTTGTTTTGCTTTTTATAAACGAAATTTATTTTTAACAACATACATACATACATATACTCACGGCTATAAATCCCTTGAAGGGGTAGTCAGAGCTAAGGAGTTAAATTCCTCAGCCACTTTTGGAAAGTTTAGTGGGGAAATGATGCTAAAATAAAGGTTGTTGGTGATGATGGTGATGATGGCATCGCCCAAAAATCCAATAAAAAGCCCCAATACCCTTAGTCGCCTCTTACGACACCCGTGGGTAGAAAGAGGTAGCGACATTCTTAGCCGGCACTACACGGCACTCTTAGCCGGCACTACACGGCACACGGTTATTTTAACAACTTGTAATATATCTTTTTTAGTATTCCTAGCAATGAGCTGTTGCGCAGAAAATGGCTTCAGGTATTGGGAGAAGATATCAAATCCAAAAAACCTTTTGTTTGCAGTCACCATTTTAAAATTGATGATTTTCGATCTACAGTACTACCTACGTTAAAAAAAGATGCTGTACCTTACGTTGTGGTAGGAAGTATTATTTTTATAATGCCTTTATGGAGCTCAACTGTAATTTCTAATAATTTTTTTTATTATTTATAGACACCATTAAAAAAATATATGCGTTCTGAACGACATAACAGTGCATTTTTCTAATCAAATGTGTGCACCTGGTCCATCAAAAACACTACAAAAAATGTATAGTCCAGCAAAAGACGAACCTTGTAATAAAAGAATACGACTGGAGTCTATTGAAACTGCTGATACTGGTAGTCAGACAATGTCATTACGCAGCTCCAAAGAGGAAACATTGCGAAATAAAATTTTACAGATGCAGAGGAAATTAAAAAGAAGGGATTTGAAACTAAAAAACATTAATGACCTGTATTGTTACGAGGGCGGTCCTAAAAGTACCCGACCTGAAAAAGAAAACAATAAAAATATTGGAAAAATATTTATTATTTTTCAACATAGTCTCCTTTTAGCTCGATACACTTTTCCCAACGATGTTCTATGGCTTTAATACCCTCTTTATAGTAGGAACCGTCAAGCTCTTCAAAATAGCTATTAACCGCACTCTCTACTTCTTCATTGTTGGCAAATCTTTTACCGCCGAGCCATTTTTTAAATTTGGAAACAGAAAATAATCCGAGGGAGCTAGATCTGGCGAATAGGGAGCATGAGGAAGCAATTCAAACTTCAGCTCGTTGATTTTAGCCATCGCAATGACGCACGTGTGGACTGGTGCGTTGTCGTGGTGAAACAACACTTTTTTTTCTGGAGATGGGGCCGTTTTTCCATTATTTCTTCGCTCAAACGCTGCAATAAGGCTGCATAATATTCACCGTTGATTGTCTTTCCTTTTTCGAGGTAACCAATAAATATTATCCCATGTGAATCCCAAAAAACGGAGGCCATAACCTTTCCAGCTGACTGAATGGTCTTTGCCTTCTTTGGAGCCGGCTCACACTTCTCAGTCCACTGCTTTGACTGCTCCTTGGTCTCAGGTGTAAAATGGTGGACCCATGTTTCGTCCATGGTAATGAATCGACGCAAAAATTCGGCTTTATTGTTGCGAAACATTGCCAAACACTCGATGGAAACATCCTCACGGCGCTGTTTGTGCTCCACTGTGAGCAAACGCGGCACCCACCTTGCGCACAATTTTCTCATGTCCAAATTTTCAGTTAAAATGCGATGCACAGCACTTTTTGAAATGTTTACCATGTCTGCTATCTCACGCACTTTTAGTCGACGGTCATCCAATACCATTTTGTGGATTTTCTTCACATTTTCTGGCGTAGTGACCTCACTTGGTCGACCGCTGCGGTGTTCATCTTGACAGCTCGTACGACTTCGCTTAAACTCAGCTACCCAATATTTAACTGTTGTAAACGAAGGAGCAGACTCCCCCAGAGTAGAATCCAACTCGGCTTTGATATCGGTTGGACTTAGCCCTTTCAGATGGAAGTATTGTATCACATAACGATGCCCAATTTTTTCCATGGTTAAAAATTCACTGAGATCGTTGTTGGCGCTAATGCCCTATTCGATGATAGGATAAGGAATTTCGACACCAAATGAAAGAGAGTGGACTGTATAACACTATAATGAATAATTACAAGAAATATGAAAACTTAATCTACGCGGTTGCGATGCGTTCGTTGTTCGCTAATCTTAAGTAATGGCTTAGTCACTCCATGAGCTGCCCCGCGCGCCTTGTTCGCCCCTCTTTCGCCCGCACTAATCTCAGTGTTCTGAACATACTCCCGGCGTTGAAGAGTTGTCTTCAATGGAATATACAGGAAGTGGACAAATGGTGTTGTATGCTCGTCGAATGACACCCTTTTTAGTTTTGATCTCGGCAACTCTGGCCTCACCGTCTTTTCCAGTAATGGTTTCAGAGATGCGATTTATTTGAAATACTTCTATTTAAAATGCAAGTACAAAATGCAAAATACCTATTTTGTATTTGGCATTTAAATGCCTTTTAGTAAGAAACATTTTGTATTTTATTTGAAATACCTTTCGATATGTATTTTGTATTTTTAATATTCATTTCAAAATGCAAAATACTTTATAACTAAGTTTAGCCAATATTAATAGTCAAACGAAATGAAATGAACGTTGTGAAATGAAATGAAAATGTATTGTTACAAAGCGTATTAAATAAAGAAAATTGATGTATAGACTGTTTAGTCTTTTCTTTTAGTTAGTCTAGTTTTTTACATTATTTTAAGTGAGTATTATTATTAATAACAACAGAATTTATTGATACGCATACTGATAAATATAATAAATATCATTCAATTTGGTCAAAAAGTATTTTATTTTGAAAAAGTATTTTGAAAATACCTATTTTGCATTTAGCATTTGAAATACAAAACGTAAAACTATTTGGTATTTTGCATTTGAAATAGGAAATTTAAAAAGTATTTTGAATTTTGTAATTAAATGCTTTTTTAAACCTATTTTGTACATCTCTGAATGGTTTTGATTATACGACCAAGAGGCCATACTAGTGGAGATGTGGTTCGATCTTTGATAAGTACTAAATTCCCTTCTTTGAGTTGACCTTTAGATGTGCACCATTTGGTCCTTTGTTGTAGCCAAAAAATATATTCGTGAGTAAAGCGTTTCCAAAAATGTTGTTTTAGATATTCGATGCGTTGATATCTCTGAAGATTTGTGATTTTCTCATTTGTGATCACCTGTTGCGGTGCGAAAAGTAGAGATCTTCCAATAAGGAAATGAGCAGGGGTTAAAGGAGTCAGGTCGGTGGGATCATTTGAAAGTGGAGTAATAGGACGTGAATTTAAAATTCCTTCGATTTGAACTAAACAAGTGGTCATTTCTTCATACGTAAGATGGGTTAAACCAAGAATGCGACGCAAATGATGCTTAGTTGAACGTACAGCTGATTCCCAGAGACCCCCAAAGTGTGGCGTATAAGCTGGGATAAATAAGAAGTTTATGCCCGACTCTGACATTTCATGCGTATAATCTTGACTAAGAATGTTTGATAATTCATTGAAGGTACCAACAAACGTTGTTCCGTTGTCGGAGTAAATATTTTTGGGCTTACCCCGACGAGCTGCAAAACGGTTCAGCGCCGCTATGAAAGCTTCTTTAGTGAGGTCAGAAACAAGCTCTAAGTGGAGAGCTCTAGTCGCCAAACAAACGAAAATACAAATGTATGATTTAACAAGTTTCAGCCCCCTTCCCTTGCGGTCAGCAATTAAAATCGGTCCCGCATAGTCAGTTCCAGTTTCAAGAAAGGGGAACTCCAATTCTACGCGTTCCTTCGGCAAATGACCCATAATAGGTTGTATTGTGTCCCCTTTAAATCGCCGACATTTAACACACGAACGAACGATCTTCTTAGATAAATTGCGACCCCCTAAACACCAGTAGTTGTGCCTAACTGTGGCCAGCAGCAACTGGGGACCGGCATGGAAGAGTGTCAAATGAATCATCTCAAAGATTAAAATGCTTAAATTATTTTTACTGCACATTAATATCGGATGCTTCACATTGAATTCGTAGGACGAATTATTAAGTCTACCACCTATTCTTATAATGTCGTTATTGTCAATAAACGGTGATAAAGAAAGGAGACGATTTTTATGTGAAAGAGGTTTACATGATTTAAGGCATTCGTATTCTATTGGAAATGACTCCATTTGAGCTAAGCGAATCAACTGGTTAGAAGATGCAGTCAGTTCTGAAAATGTCAAGGCTCCAATCTCTTTCGAGTTACGTTTTTTGGAGTTATTATAAAATCGGTATATGTAAGCTAAAATGCGTTGAAGTTTTGAGAAAGAGGAATATTTTTGTATGAATGTGTGGAAGAAAGTAATTTCAGTATCTGAATGAAATACTGCGAATGTTTCTGGAAGTGTTGTAAGTTTCTGTGGTTGAGGATGTTTAGGCCAAAGTTCTTCCTTTAAGCTAAGAAAAGAAGGGCCTGACCACCAATTAACTGAATCGATAAGTAAGTCAGCACTCAATCCTCGAGACACAAGATCAGCTGGATTTTCTTTTGTAGGGACATAACGCCATGCCTTTGTGTCTGAACTATCCTGAATTTCCGAAACGCGATTACGTATGAAGGGTTTCAACTGCACAGGGTTACAAGATAGCCAACCAAGTACGATGGTCGAGTCACACCAGAACACAGTTTTAAGAGATTTCAAAGTAAGAGATCCAAGTACCTTATTACAAAGTCTAGTGCCCAACAAGGCTCCACACAATTCTAAGCGTGGAATTGTTGTGGATTTGATGGGGGCAACTTTGCTTTTGGAAGCCAAAAGATTGACTGTAACGGAACCATCCCCGGCCACGGAACGTACGTAAATACAAGCGCCATATGCCACTGCAGAAGCATCAGTAAAAGTGTGAAGCTCAATAAAAAACTGGATTTATGGTTGATATCCACCTAGGAATATTTATATTATTAAGATGAGGTAAAGTTTGAGCAAACTTAACCCATGATTTTTTAATTTCTAAGGGAACTTCGTCGTCCCATGACGTTTTACTTATCCACAACTTTTTCATCAAAATTTTTGCTTTAACAATGCACGGGGATACTAGACCAAGAGGATCAAAAATTTGAGCGATAGTGGATAAAATGTGACGTTTGTTTACGACAGTACCTGACAATATAATGTTATTGATAGAAAATTTGAATAAATCTTCACCGCTTAGCCAAATAAGACCTAATATTTTAGATTGCTCATTTTCACTTAAATTTAAATACTGATTAGAAAGTTTATCAGGGTGAATAGCTTTGATTATGTCTGTATGATTAGATTGCCATTTTCTTAATTTAATTTGGGCTGATTCTAAGGTAGCTTTTACATTTTGGCATAAATTAATAGTGGATTCAATGGAATCTGCACCTGACAAAAAATCATCAATATAAAAGTCTTTGGCGATGGCTTGTTGCGTTGCAGTATCAGAAGATGCTTGTGATAGCTCAAGAAGACATCTTGTACTGATGAATGGAGAAGATGCCATGCCATATGTAACTGTTCTGAGATAATGTTTCTTTAATGGAAGAGAAGGAACAGTGCGCCATAGAATTTGTTGCAGAGGTATTTGACTGTCATCTACCAAAAAGTTACGGTACATTTGCATTATGTCAGCGGATACTACAAATCTATGCTGACGAAATCGAAGTAAAATTGAAAGAAGATCATCCTGTACTATTGGACCTACTAACTGTATATCATTAAGAGATTTTCCGGACGTTGTGACGGCAGATGCATCAAAGACAACGCGCAGTTTCATAGTTGTACTGGATTCTTTAATGACACCATGGTGAGGCAGAAAATATTGATTTTTGTGTAAATGAGGATCAACATTTTCGGTCATGTGGCCCAAATTTTCGTATTCTGTCATGAAATCTACATATTTTTGTTTATACGATGGATCTCTTTCTAATCTCCTCTCCAGAGAAAAAAAATCTTCGCTTGGCAATTTCATAAGAATTTCCCAGAATGCATGGTCACTATATATTTACCATCATAATTACGACGTGTGGTTTGTTTAAAATTTGTTTCACAAGCATGCTCTTCCGATGTGTATTTGTAATTTGTTGGAATTGTATCTAATTCCCAAAAACGAGTGAGATCCGAGCGTATTTGTTGTTCATGTGTGAACATGCATAATGATTTATCTGTGTTTGGTTGGTGATATAAAGAACCTGAAATAAGCCAACCTAACTTTGTTTCAAAGAGAGTAGGATTATGTTTGCCGAGCTGAATGCGATTCGATCCAATAACATTCCAAAAGACCCTTGCCCCAACCAATATGTCAATAGAGGACGGAACGTTATAAGTTGGATCTGCCAGACAAATACCTGAGGGTAAGTGTATATTTTCCACATTGATAAATGTGCCGGGTATAGAAGTTGTAATTTTGGGTAAGACCAAACAATCTATGCAAGTCTTAAAATCACCACTTGAAGACTCTATATGAATAGTGCATGAATGAGTGCTGGTTGAGACCTGATTGTTGATTCCCGTTACTTTAGTATTCAAAGAATTTATACGCAATTTAAGTTTGGTACATAAGTCTTTAGTTACGTAGTTAGAAGTGCTCCCATTGTCGAGCAAAATACGCGCTGTATGTGGCTTACCATTGTTGTCAATGACGTTTACTAAAGCTGTTGAAAGTAAAGTGATTTTGTTAAGATGCTTGGTGTCATCACTTTTAGAAGGAAAAGCAACATTTTCTTGAGAAGCTAATGAATCCTCATGTTTATGCAGGAGTGTATTATGTTTCTGTGTGCAGTATTTACAATTTCCAAGTTTGCACTTAGATTCAAAATGCCCTGGACGTAAGCAATTGAGACAAATTTTGTAATCTTTAGCTTTTTGAATTCGTGCATCTACGGGCAAGGATATGAATTTATCGCACCTAAATATGTAATGTTCTTTGTTGCATAATGGACAAGTCATACTATCATTCTTGTTTTTACTGAAAGTCTTGTTATTATTGGATTCAGAAATTATAAATGTTTTGTTTTTATTATATGATGATTCGGCCTTGTTAAGATTTTTGACTGCTTTGGCTTCTTCTAATGTTTCGAGAAGATTCGCTCTATTGCTCAAAAATTTAATGAAATCATCTAAAGATGGAGGATTACTAAGTGAATTACGGCATTGCTCCCATTCCCTACTTGTAAGAAAGTCCAATTTAGAACTCATTATATGAATTATTAAGGTATCCCAATGTTGCACGGGCTGATCAAGTGTGGATAGAGCTCTAAGATTTTTATTAGTATTATCAATAATATGACGTATACCTTGACTTGATTCTTTCTCAATAGATTTAATATTAAAGAGAGCTTGCACGTGGTTATTGATTAACAACTGTTTGTTGTCAAACCTTTCACAGAGCAAGGTCCACGCAGAGCTGTAGTTCTCATACCTAAAATCTAAACTTTTAATAACAAGGGCTGCACTCCCATGCAGCGACGCACGTAGGTAGTGAAACTTATTAATATCATCAATGCTTTTGTCGTTGTGTATCAATGAAACATAAATATCTTTAAATTCTAACCAATTCTGATAACCACCGCCGAAGTGCGGTAAGTTAATTTTAGGAAGTCTTACATTGCTTTGTTTGTGAGTGATGACTGTAGCTTCCGAAGTAGAGCCTGTTTCCGACCGAGCATCTAATTCGCGTTGAGTATGCTTTCGATGCCGTGATAATAATGAACGGGCGGCAGCGACTTCTTTAAAGTAAGTATTGTTGAATTCTTCTCGTTCCGCATACAACTCGTCGGGATTGGCTGAAAAACTTTCCATATCTGTTTGTATTTCATCATAAGCATCATAAGCTTTTTCTAATTTATTAATTCTATCTTCAAGTTCAAATAATTGTGAATCTGAAAATTCTTGACTTTGGCTATGTAACTTTATGAACGTAATGAACTGAGTAAGTTTCGCCTTAATTGTACTACGCTTTTTCTTTAAAACTTTTAAATCTTCCTCGACACCCATTTTATAAAATATAACCAAATAATAAAGAATATATTAATGAACAAATCAAATTTTAACACTTTCATTATATAATTTTCAAAAAAGAAAAGTATTTAGATTTTTTAATTGCTTTATCAAAGAAACACTTTTCATAAAGAAACTAACCCCTGTTAAAAATACAACTGTACAAATACTGCATAAAACATTGCCTGCACAAAGTTGTAAGGCGTAAAAATGCAGCGTTTCTTGTAGCAAAGTAAGTTAAGGCGTTCTGCGGTTTTACATCGGAAATGAAACTCAAAGTTACCGACATAAATTGATAACACAAAAAAACAAAATCAAACTTTTTTTTCGTTGCATGAATTTTTTCTACTGTTGTTTACTAATTTGGGTGCGCTGATTTCAAATCTACCCTCGGATTTTTTGTAGCAGCTCTAGTTAGTGAGATACAGGTACCGTCTCGAATTTACATAAGTAGTCGGTAGTTTCTATCAACAGCGGTGTAACTTAAGTAGTTCCTCTATAAATTTCATTATGTCTTCCTCAAGAAGGACGTGTTTAAATAATCCTGATTGTTTTTGTGTTATTTGTGGACAATATATGTTCCAAAAATTTCGTTTAAATGTGTCGGACTTTGTGAAAAAGGCATACTTCGACTACTTTGGGTTCCCGTTGCCGTCAAACGCTAAACCTTGGATACCAAGTTTGGCATGTAAAAGTTGTGTTGAATCTTTACGACTGTGGGCAAACAAAAAAAGACCCACTTTTAAGTACAAAGCTCCTATGATTTGGCGTGAACCATCCAACCATCATGACGACTGTTATTTCTGTGTAACGAAAATCATAGGAATTAACCATAAAAATTGCTCTAAGTGGATATATCCAAACTTAAAATCTGTCATAAGACCAGTCTTGAGTATTAGTGACACATCAACACCACAGCAGCCATCTACATCTTCGGAAAATCCATACCAGTGCAGCGGACAAACCGAAAATGACGGCAGTGGTAGCGACAGTGATTTTGATTGCTACGGTAGTCCCCGACCACTAAATCAAGATGATCTAAATGACTTGATCAGGGACCTTGGACTCTCTAAAACGGCGTCAGAAATTTTAGCTTCCCGATTGAAAGAAAGAAATTTGTTGACCAGAGAAACGAAGATATCGTACTACCGTAACAGGGAAAAGGATTTACTTCCTTTCTTTACCAAAAAAGATAATTTTGTGTTTTGTACTGATATTCCGGGCCTAATGACTGCAATGGGATTAAAAGAGTATAATCCAAATCAGTGGCGGTTGTTCATTGATTCGTCAAAACGAAGTTTGAAATGTGTACTTTTACATAATGGTAACAAACTTGGTTCCTTGCCTATTGCTCATTCTACAAAGGCTAAAGAAGAATATCCTACAATATCTTTAGTTCTCGACAAAATCAAGTACAAGGAACATAACTGGGTTGTATGTGTTGATTTGAAAATGGTAAATTTTCTCCTGGGCCAACAAAGTGGCTACACAAAATATCCCTGTTTCCTATGCTTATGGGACAGCCGAGCTAAAGCTGAGCACTGGACAAAAAGAGACTGGCCCTCCAGGGAGGCTTTGGTTCCCGGTAAGCAAAATGTAATTAATGCTCCACTAGTATCCAGAGACCGAATTATATTGCCTCCTTTGCATATAAAACTGGGGTTGATGAAACAGTTTGTAAAAGGTCTTAACAAAGATGGCGAATGTTTCAAATACATTGTAAAAGTGTTTCCAAAATTGAGTAGTGAGAAAATCAAAGGTGGTATTTTCGATGGCCCACAAATCAGGAAGTTGATAGATGATAAAAATTTTAACAACTATATGACAGCTGTCGAGAAATGTGCATGGGAAGAGTTTGTTTGGGTAGTGAGAAATTTTTTGGGCAATAGGAAGTCTGACGGCTACATTCAGCACGTTGAACAGTTGCTGATACACTTCCAGCGGCTTGGATGCAACATGAGTATTAAGCTTCACTACCTTCACAGCCATCTAGACTATTTTCCTGAAAATCTAGGTGACCTAAGCGAGGAACAAGGAGAGCGCTTTCACCAGGATATTCGCACTATGGAGGAGAGGTATCAGGGGTACTGGAATGAACATATGATGGCAGATTATTGTTGGAGCATTCAAAATAGTACTCATAATACATCTCACTCTAGAAAGTCCAAAAAAAGGAAATTTTATTCAGAATAAATATATTTCATAATTTTTTTAAACTTAAACTATGTGCATTTTCAATGAAAAACCCTGTCACTTCGTAACTCCAAAACTAGAGCTGCTACATAAAAACGGCATATATTTTTGAAATCAGCGTGGAAAAACTGTAACTGTAATGTAAAAAAATCTCATGCAACAGACATGCTGTTTTCCAGTGTAATGAATGAAAATGATTGCGTTAGTCGAAAACGAAGGAAATAACTGTTAGAAATGATTATATTAATACATAAAAGGGTTGCAAAAAGTTAGTAATAAGAAATGTAATTAGTTAGTAGATATGTAATGATTAATTATCGCACACACACCTATTTAACTGAATTTAAATACTAGGTTATCAGGTGCTTGACTTAGACTTATGCTGTTATTAACGTTACTTCTCGTATTAAGGATATATTTTGAAAGATAATTATTGGTATTATTGAGAAAAGATAGGAGGGATGTGTGATAGAAATGAATATAAGGAAAATGGAAAAATCTCACAGTTTTGCGTCCTTTCCTTTCTGATCCAATGTAACATCCGTATATGATTGATGATGGATTTTTGATTGATTAGGTTGTAATTCGTATTTCCATTGGTTTGCACAGGTTGTTGAGACTAAGATCGAAGCTGAAGACCACCAGACAAAGATTCACAATCCAGATTTGTTGATATGTTTCTCGTATTTCCAAATCTTGATTTTTGTTTGAGATTATGCAGCTACGCCGTAGTTATAGTATCCAATTCACTCGTGAACTTGGTGAGAAACTGTCCGATGAATATCTTGAAGCGGTAAGCAGTATCTCAAAGCCCAGTCCGTCGTAAGTATATTCTTGCAATTAAACGGTCTTCTGAACGGCGAGTTAGGACCATATGTTGGCGCTAATGCCCTATTCGATGATAGGATAAGGAATTTCGACACCAAATGAAAGAGAGTGGACTGTATAACACTATAATGAATAATTACAAGAAATATGGAAACTTAATCTACGCGGTTGCGATGCGTTCGTTGTTCGCTAATCTTAAGTAATGGCTTAGTCACTCCATGAGCTGCCCCGCGCGCCTTGTTCGCCCCTCTTTCGCCCGCACTAATCTCAGTGTTCTGAACAATCGTTCACTTTGGAGGGCTACTAAAAAAATATTATTTGACGTAACGTTATTAAATTTTTAAATCAAGTTGTTAAAAGATGGTACTATCGAATGCGGTAATTAATTTTTTTTAACTACCCGTATTTATATGTCAGGTCGGGTACTTTTGGGACTACCCTCGTAGCTGTACTGAAAAATAAAATAAAAAACTTTGAAGATGTCAAATTTGTAGTAACCAATAATTTTGAAAACATTTATAAACATTTTAATACCACAAAAAGCAACACGGCCTTAAGATACTCTCAAGAGTTAAAACAATTTGCTCTGACCCTTTTTTATTATTCAGGCCCCGCATACAACTTTTTGCGTACCCGCTTTTCTCTGCCACATCCATCGACATTAAGAAAATTGTTAACCTCGACGGAGTGCAAGGTAGGTTTCCTAAAAGAAGCCTTCCTTTATCTTGAAACTCTTGCATTAAAAACCGAAAACAATGAAATCAAAGATGTTGCTTTAGTATTTGATGCCATGTCGATCAAATCAGAAGTGGTTTTAGATACACACAATGGAAAGGTTGTTGGTTATGTCGACTACGGAGGTATATTGCAACCAGGCAGGGAAGTCTGGGCGACCGAAGTCCTGATGTTTCTAATAGTTTCCTTGAAGAAACGCATTAAATTTCCCATAGCATATTTCCTAATTGATAAAATTTCCGCTCATGTGCAAGCACAACTAATTCTCACAGCAATTAGAATGCTCAGTGAAGTTAATATAACAGTTAGATCTTTAACTTGTGATGGTACGGTTACTAACAAATGTACCTATGAGAATTTAGGATGTGATTTCACTGATCCAAACATGACAACATGTTTTAAACACCCTACAAAAGATGTAAGGGTATATTGTATTTTTGACCCCCCTCACATGCTGAAACTGGCCAGAAATGTTTTTGCAGAAACCAATTATCATCTAACTCAGGTGAAATTAAGTTTTCATTAGTAAAAGAACTCCACGCGATGCAAGAAGAAGAAGGTTTGCGGCTGGCAAACAAGTTGTGCAACGGTCATATATTTTTTTTCCAAAAAAAAAATGAACGTTAGACTTGCAACCATGAAGCTACTAACTAAACAGGAGAGCGTACTCACTAAAATATGGTAAACAAAAATGCAATTTATTACCATGCAATAAAGTTAATTATCTTTTAAAAACTGTCAAGCAGAGAAACGTCCTAGAACGAGAGCCGTGTGAGAGAGAAGTGTGTCCCGCTCGCGCGGTTGCCAGTCGAGATTAAGTTCAAAGAAAAACAAATTCAAACTTATTTATAGGGAATATTTTATAAAAAGCAGGTTATTAACTGTTCCTTTTTTGTATTTTATTTTAATTATTATTGTCGCCTATCGATTTGGAGATAAATAATTGGTTAAGTTTGGCAAAAGGGATATTAATATTTGTCACGGGTATCCCCATCGAAACAAGATAAATGTGGTGTCCACAATTTATCATCTGTTTGAGTGTTTTGGAGCTTTTATCATTTAATTAAGGAAATAGTGATAAATATGGGTTCATGTTATGGAACAATAAATAAAATAACCTGTATCATCTCAAACTTTACCACATGAATGCATTAAACTATTTGAATTTGAATATAGCTGTGTGGTGTCGGCTTAGTATAGCACTACCCCATTTCTTCCGGTGGGTGTACGTAAGAGGCGACTAACGGTATTGGGGCTTTTAAGGGATTTTTGGGCAATGCGGTTGAGACCCATCACCAACAACCTTTATTTCACCATCTTTTCCCCACGCAACTTCCAAAAGTGGCTGAGGTAATTTTAATTCTCAAGCACTGGCTACCCATTCTTTTATAATCTATTAATTAAGAATAAATATGTATAAAAAACACGTTGATTTACCAAAAACAATGTATATATGTAAATATAAGTGTTTGTATAATATTTTTTATAATGTATGTATGTAAATATAACTCATAAATAAAGGATAAATAAAGGAAAGAAAAATTTCGACACAGGTGGGGAACGAACCCGCGACCTCGGGTATACGCCCCCGTCGCTCTACCAATTGAGCTACCGTATCAAAGGCTGCATCAGGTCCCCACATGAGCTTTTCATGAACAAAAACATTCAAAATATGTAAATATAAGTGTTTTTGTATCCTTTAGAGGAACTCTTATTAAAACACCAACAGATGGTCACCCTACATAAAACGAGACACAGTTAGCTAGTTAGCCATCCTTTTTCAGGACACTTTAGGTCGCTAGCGCGCGTTCCTGTTTAAATAATACTTCCAAGGATTTGACATATCGACCTGTCAGTTTACTATCTTTGTTTAAAAATACGACTTTAGAAGGGGTAGCCATAGCCCATGGAAGTATTATTTAAGCAGGAACGCGCGCTGGCGACTGGTGGCTGGTTAAAAATTTTGAAGTAACAGCTTTGATTAACTGCATTTCATGATTATCTTCGATTTCATATGAATGCAACGGATGTTGATGATTTTATTTATGTAGATTTGTAGTAAAATACTGTATAGTCAAAGACATCAGCTTATTTTTATTAATATCTTTAAAGGATCCTTTTGAGTTAGTGACAAAAAGAGTAAACAGCTTTTCCGCAAATATTACGATTTCATACGAAAATTTTGAAGCGTGTTTAAACCCCCTCTGTCAACAAATGTAGTAAATGCCGAAAAATTACTAACATCAACAAAATAGCAGTGATCATTGTGTTTTTTTGTGTTATTAAAGATGCTACGCAGTAATCACACTGGTTTTTTTTTATTATTGTATTTATAATAGCTCCAGTTATGTAATATAAAATGTTAGATTTAAATTCAGAAACGTTAAGGTTTTCTAAATTAGCGAACAGAGCTTCAATTTGTTTCTCTTCAAGTTTATCATCTTCATTTTCATAAAGGATCAGTGTAGACCTTGATTTACTCCGTAAGTCAACAATAGGTGACAATTCAAATGATCCGTCGAAACAATTGGCATGAATACTGGGTTTCACACTCCTTAGAAATAATAACTTCCTGAGTGAATGTCTAAATTGCAGAGCATTCGGGTTGTCATTGCAACCTCCCCTAGCCCTAATACAAGAAAACAGCATTTCTATTTGGTCCTGGGAACATTTGTAAGGTAAGAAATATTTATTATCCGTTTGATTTAAAAAATCCTGGGCTAAACCATAAAAACTAAAAGTATTTACAATTAAACCAAGTGCAGGCATTTTGCGCCTGTGAGTAAGTAAAGACTCTCCACACACTTTAAGGGTTCTTAAGTATTCCCTGGTATCCTTAAAAACATTTTCCCAGTTATTTTTGTTAGATAACCTGAGAGCGGATTTGAACCCAGTGCCTCTCGGGTCCTTGCTATTCATTAAATCAAAAATTCTATTTAAATATCTAATGAATTCCACAGTGGCTTTACTGTTTTAAAATTTTGAATGTCCGGTTTTGGTCAAAAATTCAATAGCGTCGGCTACCGATGAGCTTAACAACTGTGTTGCAAGCATGGAAGTATTATTTAAACAGGAACGCGCTCTGGCGACCTAAAGTGTCCTGAAAAAGGATGGCTAACTAGCTAACTGTGTCTCGTTTTAAATAGGGTGACCATCTGTTGGTGTTTTAATAAGAGTTCCTCTAAAGGATACAAAAACACTTATATTTATATATTTTGAATGTTTTTGTTCATGAAATCCTCATGTGGGCACCTGATGCACTCGCAGCCTTTGACACGGTAGCTCAATTGGCAAAGCGACGGGGGCGTATACCCGAGGTCGCGGGTTAGATCCCCACCTGTGTCGAAATTTTTCTCTCCTTTATTTATCAGCTATATTTACATACATACATTATAAAAAATATTATGAAAACACTTATATTTACATATATACATTGTTTTTGGTAAATCAACGTGTTTTTTATACATATTTATTCTTAATTAATAGATTATAAAAGAATGGGTAGCCAGTGTTTGAGAATTAAAATTTCCTCAGCCACTTTTTGAAGTTGAGTAGAGAAAAGATGGTAAGCAAAGGAAGGTGGTATTAAAAGGATGATATAAAGTATCTAATAAAAACTTCTAAAGACCCCGAACCCACAGTTACCTCTTCCAAAGCACGCAGGTAGCAGAAGATTTGTGCTATTTAAAGCCGTCACTACACAGCATTTTATTTCACTTACATGTATACTTATATACTTACAAGTTGCGTGGGGAAAAGATGATGAAATAAAGGTTGTTGGTGATGGGTCTCAACCGTATTGCCCAAAAATCCCTTAAAAGCCCCAATACCGTTAGTCGCCTCTTACGTACACCCACCGGAAGAAATGGGGTAGTGCTATACTAAGCCGACACCACACAGCTATATTCAAATTCAAATCGTTTAATGCATTCATGTGGTAAAGTTCGAGATGATACAGGTTATTTTATTTATTGTTCCATAACATTAACCCATATAACCCATAACCCACTATATTTTCTTAATTAAATGATGAAAGCTCCAAAACACTCAAGCAGATGATAAATTGTGGACACCACATTTATCTTGTTTCGATGGGGATACCCATGACAAATATTAATATCCCTTTTGCCAAACTTAACCAATTATTTATCTCCAAATCGAAAGGCGACAATAATAATTAAAATAAAATACAAAAAAGAAACAGTTAATACCTGCTTTTTATAAAATATTCCCTATAAATAAGTTTGAATTTGTTTTTCCTTGAACTTAATCTCGACTGGCAACCGCGCGAGCGGGACACACTTCTCTCTCACACGGCTCTCGTTCTAGGACGTTTCTCTGCTTGACAGTCTTTAAAAGATAATTAACTTTATTGCATGGTAATAAATTGCATTTTTGTTTACCATATTTTTGTAAGTACGCTCTCCTGTTTAGTTAGTAGCTTCATGGTCAAATCCTAAAATAATGTTGCCAACTTATCAACCGTAGTGAGAAAATTATGTAATTGAACGAATAAACTGAGCTATATTATTACTAATGAATTTATCCAGAAAAAAGTATATATTGCGTAATTTAATTACAATAATAAAAATATGCACATAGGTCTCAAAACTCCTTCTGGCAAGGGAAAACATCTAATCATTAGCCATATAGGCGGGGTAGATGGATTTATACAAGACGGTCTACTCATGTTCGAAGCGAAAACGGGTAAAGAAGATTACCATCAAGAAATGAACGCGGAGTGCTTTGAAAATTGGTTTAGGAGTATTTTGTCAAAATTAAAACCAAACTCAATTGTTGTCATGGATAACGCCCCCTACCACTCAAGGAAGGTAGAAGTGGTTCCGAAAATGTCGTGGACAAAACTCAGAATCCAGGAGTGGCTGCGATACAAAGAAATTTCATTTCACCCGGAAATGATCAAGGCATATCTGATGGAGTTGGTAGACCAAAATAAAATAAATTTCCCAGAAAAATATGCCGTCGATGAGATGGCGGCGGCGCACGGAATCACCGTTCATATGTATGTTATTTGGGTTGTCTGGAAGAGATCGCTCTTAGTGATAAGACCGCCAGTTGTACTTTGGCTTTTGTACAGATCTTTTTTTTGTAATTGTTGTTTTTTTGTGATGTGCAATAAAGAGTTTTTTATTATATTTATCATGTAATTTAAAAGTCCCTTACTCTTACGTAAATAATGTTGTTTTTACGACCTTATACATTTTCATTACATGGTTCAAAGTATTTTTTCTCTTTTTGTCCACTCTGCTATAACTGTAAAGTTTTCGTCACAGATATCTAATAAATAACCTTAGATAAGTCACGCGCGCTCATAAGTGGCACTTATAAAGAGGCTTATATATTATTCCAATTCGGTATGCAAAGTTTTACGAAAGTGATGCTGATTACAAAACCATTTAGAGAGATAAACAATATTTTCTTGAAATTATATCAATTGAAGCTAAGATGACTGTTATTTTATCAAAAAACGGAAACAGTGTTTGACCTTCAATGTTGTTGCAAAGACATACGGTTTTGCAGTTTATTAATAAAATATCGAAAATCATAGGTTTGTTTAGTATAATATCGTAATAATTTCATTTGACATCACAAATTCATGATATTTTTTGCAGTCAACAACATTTTTATAAAACATTTCGCTTCATTAGCATGTCGTTACGTGATTTTATCAATCGATGACGTCATTAAGTACAATAGTTGAACAATCTTTAAAAAATCATAACTTTACAATTACTCATTTTAAATGGAAAATATTGAAATTAGTGTTTTATTTTCGTGTTTACTATCGAATAAAAATATTTAATAAATACCAAAAAAAACTTTGCATACCGAATTGGGGTAGGCAGAGACTATCGATCGCCACTTAGTACCATCTTGAAAAACTTCTCTTGCTTCCCTTACATTAATTATTCCATAGCATGTATGAGATGCTCTTTTATTCTTCTCACTTCGGACCTTCGCCTTTATAAGAATGTTTTCTATCTGATCTGAGAGAAGTTTTTCAAGATGGTACTAAGTGGCGATAGATAGTCTCTGCCTACCCCAATGGGAATAATGGGCGTGAGTATAGGTAAGTAAGTAAGTATTTAAAAAATATAAATGTAGTTATTATACAGGGTGATTACGGGGTCGTGGAGCAAGAAAGAAGCATTTAACTTACTTTCTCCTAAGCATCACGATAGGTTAGGACTAACAGTACACCAGCGACTTATTTAAGTTTACAAAAAAAAAACTGCGCCTATTCGAGATCATGGTCACCCTACTATTACCCAAGAAATTTTTTGTCAAGTGCATGGATTTAACAATCGTTGCAGTAGTTGCAATTGATATGACGATATTGATAGACAGATAAGAAATTTCTTCGATGCCTACTGCGATGGTACGTACCTACGTCTAGTTGGTATTGGCAAATCGGGATGTCGCTGATGAAACATCTCACTTGCGCTGGTAGTGTTGTGTGTTTCATAGTAAAACATTACCATATCTGATCGCTCGATATTAGAAACTGGGTACGGCAGTGGCTTAATTAATTTATTTTATTTTAAATCTTTGTTTCGTTATTATTTATTGTTATCGTTTATTGACTTTGACATGTTGTCACATTATTACTCATAAATTATTAAGTATTCTAACAAAGAGTTTGTTTTCTAAAAAGGTGTAATATAAAAAGTAGGGTGACCACGCATTTAGAGTCAGTAAATAAAAATAAGTTAATAACGAATCATCTTTGTTTCAATTAAAATAAATACAGGTAGCATCGCAATCATTTACTGAGTCGGAAAAAAATGGTTGGGATCACGACCCCGAAATCACCCTGTATAAGTCATAAAATATAAATAGAAACAATAGCACAGTATGTGAAATATATTTGGATATATCGCGTTTTTAACAGATGGCAACCATTTGCGGCCGCTTTTTCACAGGCAGCTATGTATTATCATATTAGCAAAAATAAATGCTTAATTTCATATAAGAAATATGCGTGTAACTTATGAACGTATAAAACACTCCAAAATATAACCTACTTACACCTGGCTGCGAGGTAGTTGCGGCCGAATTTGCAACGGCACCCATGGATTTTTATATTCTTTATATACACTGCTATGATGGGGATGTTATTATATTTCGAAAACAAGTGAACGAAATTTGTCTCTAAAAAATAATAAACATTAATTAAATTAAAATTACTTGCGGCCACTTTTGCCTGGCTGCGTCTTGTCAGTGTATTTCTCCTACGAGTATTCATAAACTTATGTTAAAATGTGTGTTTGACTTTGTACGTTATGAACGTAGAGATTTAGCAGTGGGATCTTTCTTATACTATTAGGGTCTTTTTTCTGTAAATTACTGTACTTGGGGTAAAAAATCGGAAGACCCATATTATATGCATTCTGGATATCTACCCCGTTCAGGGTGGATAGAAGGACATGCGTTTCGGAATATCCGACTTAGGGAGGCTGTTTTAGGGTGTATAAACGGAATACCAACTGACGAAAATGCACCGACGAAAAAATCCCAACTACAAATAAGACATAGACATGTATACTTCCCCTTAAAAATAAAGATCCGTTATTTTTTGACTCCCATCCCTTTTATTTTTTCATGGGTGAACCAAGAACAATACTTTTTTATTATACTGTTGTTTAAAAAAAGAAGGTAGACCACTAACAAAAAAAAATGTTCGTGGTCCACTTAGGTGAACTGACAAGATGTACCATGCATGACTTAGTAGCCCGAAAATCGGAAGAACCATATTATATACATTCCGGATATCCACCCCGTTCAGGGATGTGCATCTGGATCGAGGGCCCAATTTTTTTTTCTTAGTAAAACAAATTGAGACTTACAGGGAATTTAGTTAAAATTAGTTAAAACTCATAGAACAGTCCCATAAATTTCTTAAATTTGAATTAGAGATACTACGGGCGAATTGATTGGGCCCTCAGTTCAGACGCGCGCATAAAGTGGCATCATCAAATCTCAGAAAGTACTCTGTCCGAGTAAATAATTTTTATTTTAAAATTTACTTAAGAATTTCTTAAATTACTTAAGAAATTTACAATCCGCTAGAATATGGCTTTACAGATTTATGATCGTTTTATTTGGACCCTCAATCCAGACGTTACTGAACTGAGAGCCCTAGTTTACAATGGGTTCACATAAGATAACACATAAATTGACTTTTATACCTTATAGTTGAACACCCCTATAAATTAGTTAAAAAGAAATAATGACATAAAAGAGATAATTGAATAGTACAACATGAATTGAATAGAACAGTCGTTTTGTCGTAAAAGCATTTGAACTGAGGGCCCAAATATTTTCGATATTACTGTCTAGGAACAACGTCCTTGTTAAAACAAAATAGATCACCTGTTTTAAGTAATTCTTAACTAAAGTTTTTCACACAATATTTTATTCTAAATGCCATACTTTAAAAGAAAACTTATTTGCATTTTTTTAGTAGAAGCAAAGGGTTAGGGTCACGATGATGTTCTTTGGACACGTTGGAAACAAAAACAAATACTTCTAAACAAACTTTATTTTAGTTAATTCTTTATAAAAAAATATTTTACTTATAATTATAACTAACATTAGTGTAGTAGGTACTGCTTAATTATAGGTTAGATATAGTACCTACATATTTTCATATAAGTAATTATAATTATACATAACTAAAACCAGAAAAAAAAACGTAATATTCAGGATTCCTTATCTTTATCTTAAACAGATTCAGAAATCATATACGACCAAGTATGTAAATAAATAGATTTTCCTTCTCTACTATTGCAAGATGCTGTCATCAAGTCGTCATAGTAGATCAGGTGCCCATTTACAAAGCCATTTCCTTTGTAATGACCGATACCAGTTGGTATAGACGCTGGAACGTATTCAGCACAGCCTAATAATTTGAAATATTTACCTTTAAAGTTAACTGTCTCGGGTATATCTTTTAAATTGACTTTATTTGTCCCGTTTAAATCAAACGAGATCAAATTCGAGACCTCGTAATTAGTAATTGCTTGATAGTTACAAGAGATACAGGTATCATTTTTTTCATTGAAAATACAAATGGCGTCTTCTAGGCTGGAAATACCAAAAATGTTAATCATATCAATATTAATTGGCAGAAATGCCACTAATCTAGAGATGGTTTTTGCCGTGCACAATTTATGTAAACACTGTTTTGTGGAAACAGCACTTGAAATGCAATTTAATAAAACAGTTTCAAATATGAATGTGGCATTACACGTGCAATCGACATTTATCAATTTATTTTGTTGTGTTTTCGAAAAATATTCTAAAGCTATACGAGCCCTCATTTCATAAACTTCATGATTTGTATTATGGTCAGATAAATGTTGAATGTATTGTACAATTAATACACTTTTAAAATTACGTACACTATTCATAATGTTTATATTGTTTTTGTATCCTAAACATAAAAGGTATAGTACAGAATCTAAGGCGCAAGTATTCATTAATCTAATTTCATTTTCACCGCTACGGACAGGACTGCATAAATTACCATTTCTAATCAATTTTACTTTTTTTACATCTGAATTTGGTTCTGTAATTTTCATGTTCTCTCCTTTCCAATTTTCACTAAAACTAGGTGCATCAGAAAATATCGAGTCTACAGGAAATCGTTGGCATCGGCTGTATTTAGAATTTTGCTCTTTTGGATTTTGTATTTTTTGCATTTTTACATTTTCGTTTTCTATAAATTTTCTTTGCTGGAGTTTTTCTTGTAACTAAACCTTGATGTAAATCGCTGAGAGCAATTTTTAATTCACCATCTACATTTTCTAAATGTGTTTTCAGAAATTGATCAATACGGTGTTTTAAAATCTTTGTTTTAAATATATGTTTTTTTAATGTTATAAAATGGCTTTCAACTGCCGATGATGATGGAGCTTTATTATATGAATTAAAAAAAGGACACATTAAATTTGACCATAATGGTAACTTATATAATAATCTTTTCAGTGTCGATAGGAACGGCGGATAATAATAAGAATTGGCATTGTTTTCTACTATTAAGTTTTTTTTATTACGATCGACTAAGCAGTCAAACCATGTCAATAATTCAACGCTTTCCGTTTCATCTAATTGGTCCTGTTCAACAAATGTCTCTTGAAAAGTCTCTCCTTTGATATCACCTGCTGTTGTATCCGCATCAACTTTCATTAATTGATCAAGGCGTGTTTTAGCTTTAATAATTTTATTTTTTTCCGATAAATTGTCATCATTATACTGTCCTTGACATATTATCACAATATCTTCAATTATCCGTTTCGCAACATTAAATTCCTCAGATTTTTTTAACAGCAAAATACAGCGTATACAAAAGTATTTTATACGATTATCTGTGTCATCTTTGAAACACGATAAATTATGAAGTGTTTTTATGAAGTGACTAGTATCAAGCCTTATGAAAGTAGCTGGTACAGTGGCACTTTTTCCCTCTAAAACTGCAAAAACATGGTGTATGTAGTCTCTTGTACTATTATACGATGTAAAAGCTTGAGTGACAGCAGATAGCAAAGCTGAAGAATCGTCAGTAATTACTTCAGTGGGCACATTAGTTACACTACTCAACCATATTTTCAGCCAATTTGATATAGATGTTGCTGTGTGAGAATCTGTAACCATGTAAAGAATAGGAACAATTTTAAAAACTGATTAGCTGTAACAAGCCCAGCATACAAAAATAGTGACTTAGTTAGTTCAGTACCATCAGGTAGGATTATTTTTTCAAAAAATGAGCCAGTCGCATCAATTGTCATAGTGACTTGGTTGAATTTATTATAAAACACATTGTAGTATTCAATTTCTTTATCCGTCCAATAGTAAACATAAAAATTTGGATGATAGTTCACTCAATGAAGACCAAAAACTGCCAAATAGGGGAAATAATTCGTGTAAAGGCGATTTTTGGCATAGTTGTAGGAAATGGTGTCTGAAGCAATATACTCAAAGTACTGATGGGTGGGGGTGAAGCTAACGGGTAGGAGGGGGTGTAAAGGTCCCTTTTTCAGATTTTTTTTCAATAACTCGAAAACGGTAGCTCACAACAAAAAAAGATCTTCTATTCAAGTAATCTACATAAAATTCTCTACAAAAAAGGTTATATGCATTTTTTCGCTAGGATCAATAATTAACGAGTTTATTATCAAACTGGTAGCACGCACGCCGCGCTCCTGTGGCGTCGTCGGGCGGCAAGGTAACCGCCAACCAATCACGAGTTGTGTTTTTGTTTTTCGATGTGACATTTCAACATGTAGGAAAAGTGTTTAATTTGTGATGATGTAGTCGAAACGGACTTGTGTAGAGTCGGATGGTACTATTGTCAGGTGCGGGTTGGATAAGGCTGCCGTTCATCCAACTGTCGTAATAGTTGGAGAGGATGTCGATTTGATATTGCTTCTCATGGGATTAGCTCCACCAAATATCAACGTATTCTTTATGAAACCAGGGTGTGGAAAGGTGGACACCAAATCGTTTTCAGTGCAACAACTTCAGCAGCTTCCATTTGCCAAAAAAATTCCCCTTCTCCAGAGCTTTTCCGGATGCGACACAACCTCTGCAATCCATGGCAAGGGAAAAGTGGGAAATACTAAGCTGTTTACGGCTAAACCAGACCTGACCCGAAAAATCTCAGACATTTTCAGTGAGCCATCAACATCACCTGAGAGTATTGAACAGGCCGGCGAGAAACTGTTTCTGGCTATTTACCAAGCGCCTGCCAAGAAACAAAATCTCAATAAATACCGGTACTCAGCTTTTTTGAGAGCATCGATGAAGCCGAAATCAGATCTGGCCACTCTTCCTCCCACCAGAGGAGCTTCGAAGCAGCACTCGATGAGAGTCTACCTACAGGTAATATTAATTACATGAGTTGTTAAATCTCGAAAGTTTGTATGTATGAATGGATGTTTGTTACTCTTTCACGCTTCAACCGCTGAACCGATTTCAATGAAATTTTACTTACGTTGATCTTATTACTAACTTTTACAGATGCAACAATGGCTCGGCAACCCCCTACCACCCACTCAATGGGGCTGGGCCAGAGGAGACGATGGCATCCTAAAACCAGTGACAACTAACGATCCTGTGCCACCTGACTACATTCTCCACACCATATTTTGTCGATGCACGACTGGGTGTGGGGTGCGATGCGGCTGCCGGAAAGCGGGAATTGCCTGCTCCAGTGTCTGCGGTGTATGCTCCGGCTCGTGCACTAATGGAACTCCCATCGAAAACATCGTCGACAATGATGATAATTTAGATTTAGAAGATAATTCGATTTTTTAAAGAAATATACGTTAATTTTATCATTGGCTATTTTCTTTACTTCATATCTCATCAAATATTGATCCCAGCAAAAAAATGCATGTAACCTTTTTTGTAGAGAATTTTATGTAGATTACTTGAATAGAAGATCATTTTTTGTTGTGAGCTACCGTTTTCGAGTTATTGAAATAAAACCTGAAAAAGGGACCTTTACACCCCACCCTACCCGTTAGCTTCACCCCCACCCCTCAGTACTTTGAGTATATTGCTTCAGACACCATTCCCTACAACTATGCCAAAAATCGCCTTTACACGAATTATTTCCCCTATTTTTCCTTCATTGAGTGGACTATGAACATGAATATCACGGATAGCGTTTGAATAATCTGAAGATTTGGCCATAATTAAAAGTGAAAATAAAGCATTTGCATCAAACGATTCTCTAATTTTAGCTTCTGATTTAATTTGTCGTAAGGCGGAAACTGAAGGTAACACTGGCGGCTCATAATTTTCTTCTCCAAATACTTTTGAAGCCATTTCATGGCGAACCAAAATAGCTGGTTTATATTTTAATTGTTTAGCTAATTGATATCTCGTGTACGGTGTAAGTTTTGATTTCCTTTCTGGTTTATGTTTAAAAGATTTTTGTATATTTTGTAGGCTACATAAAAATGTATGTATTTTTTCAGTTTTTTTTAAAGTTGATAACTTAATCTGTGCAAAACATTGAACACAATGACCTTTTAATTTAATATATTCATTTTGAATTTTACTTTTTTTAAAAATCCAAGTACAACGCAGTTTGGTCTTTGACCATATTTTATTTTTAACAATGTCAGACCATTTATATTTTGGCAAAGTTTTATATGTTCGGATACTGCCATCTGTTCTCTTCTTATATGAGGTTAGAGGTTCAACTTTTTTTAGATCATAGACATCTAGATCAAATGAAAATATTTAATTTTTCCCATCTGATTTTACCTTTTCCGTTTTAGGAACATTAGGAGGAGTGGAATTGACTGAGCTATGACTTTCATGTATTATGTCCTTTGGCTCTAGTGATACATCATTATCTGCTATTTCATTTTGTTGTGGACAATCGTGCCTATAAGCCGCTAAATAATTTTTATTAAATGACATATACAAAGCTATTGATGTCATTTTTCCACCTAATTCTTCAGCCATACTTGCAAAGATAGGGTCATTATACTTTAAATTACTTTTATGTAACAGTTTAGCATATTTATGAAATAATTCAATTTGTGTTTTTATATCTACTTTCGGTTTTCGACCCCTCCGTTTCATAGCGTCTCGTTTCTGTAAAATATTTCAATAGAAATTAATAATACTCTAGTTACAATCAGTTATTATTAGCATCAGAGAATCCACTAACAAGCAGACGAACGAACACCAAACAATCAATCATCCCACTATTATTAGCTTTTATAATTCTTGTACAGGTAAACGTAAGGATCGCAAACTGTTTTATGTGTTTACTTAAATTAATACCTATTACTATTACTTTTCGATATTCTAACCTACTATGTTCAATAAACTTTTAAATAAATTGACTCAAACGTTTGTTAACTCTCAGATATAGGGTACAATACGTTATAAAATCTAATTATATCAGTTCCATATCTACTCAATTATAGGTGTTTATAGCAGATTCACTATTTTGCAATTGCATTAAATTATTTATATTATAGTACTAGTGGATCGTCCCAGCTTCGCACGGGTAGCGTTGTTTTTTTAAATATCTGAGGTTTCTTTCTTCAGTCACTACTCAAGCATTGTGAAATTCAGCGCAATGTTTTCAATTTATGAAATTTATAGCACTCCCTAAACAGTGTAGTTTGGTGATTTTTAATGCGCTTTAATGAACGGTTCAGTATTTCGGTTTAGTAGTTTATAAATTTTGGAATAAAACGCTATGAAGTATTTATAACAATCTAAAAAATAAATCATTACGTTATATAGGATGCAACTACTGGCGCCATCTAGTATGTTATATGTAAGTTAGTAACGATTTGGTTTTGGTTACGGGCGCGATGGCTTATTTTATGTATAATTTCGGTGTTTGTCTACCGATTTCTATGATTCTTTTTTTATTGAATAGGTAATAATGTTACCTTTTTTAAATTAGGGATGAGTGAGAGGTTTACAAACGTAAGAGTAAACAAATATAATCAGAATGGTCCGAACTGCTAAGCTATCAGGAATTACACGTGTTATTGTGAGTCAACCGTAAAAGATAGACATAAACTGTTGTAGATTTTTTTTTAGATAATTTTATGAAGATGATTTCCGTCACACATGATTTCTATGTAAGTTTAACCATTAAGGCTGCACACGCGACGGAAGCTTAAAAAATGGAGTAACTTCTCCCGTTTTCCCAAAATTTCCCAAAATTCCCCTTTACTACTCTGCTGGAAAGTATACAAAAACCTGCGCAGGAGTATGAAGAATAATTGTACCAAGTTGCGTGAAAATCCGTCGAGTAGTTTTTGTTTCCATAAGGAACATACAAACCGACAGACAGACAGACAGACAGACAGACAGACAGACAGACAGACAGACAAAAATTTTACTGATTGCATTTTTGGCATCAGTATCGATCCCTAATCACCACCTGATAGTTATTTTGAAAATATATTTCATGTACAGAATTGACCTCTCTACAGATTTATTATAAGTATAGATTAAGTACTTAATTCGCGTGCGTTAAGCTGGCGTACCATGAAGCTGTATCGAGCTGGTTACTATGTCAAAAAACTCTGCATAAATAGTGCCTAATTAGTGCAAAACTAAAAAAAATAGTGCCTCTTTAGTTTAGGAAATAAACACCATTTTCACTGTGTACGCTGGCGTAACGTCAAGCTAGCGTACACATCGCCGTACTCGAAAACGGCTAATTGAAAAGCAACAGAGTTTACACGAAAAAACTCTGCCTAAATACTTCTCCCGTTATGCAAAATTTCATAACGATTGATCTTGTAGGAACAGAGATATTGAACAAGACTTTTCAATGACATACCGTCCTGGCGTTATGCCAGCGTACACAAATAGTGCTTATAGAAAGGGCCCTTTTCTTTTAATAAACTCTATATGTATAAATAGTGCGTCAAATTCTGCCCCTCTTAGTGTAAAAACTTTATGCAAATACGCAGTGGGTTAATTAAAAATTCTGTGTTAATTCCTGTTTATAGTACAGGTACAGGTATGATAAAAAGTGCTTTGTATTTTTTTTCTAAAAATTATAATTGAAACTGAAACGTGGGTCAAACACCGATCTAGGAGAATATTAACTTTATTTACCTTTATATATTTATATTTATTATATAATATATATTTTAAGGACCAGGACATCTAAAATCTAGTATACGAAATAAAGGGTTGAATTAACTTTTTAAATCAATAGCATCAAGAATAACATAAAATAATAATTTGTGAACTTACGTTATAAACTGACTGCCACTGCCACACTAATAACAACAAAATTGTTTCAATTGAAACAAATTTTAACACATGGTCCGTCCGACACTGATGAGTATATTAAAAGTAAAGTAACATTCAAATAATTTAAATTCAAAGAATATTTAACTTAACTGGCAACAATTGTTTCGTTTTTTTGTTGTCGTCGGCAATGTCAACTGCAACTGAGCGCAATTCGTATCTACTCGAGTTGAAAAGTCTGTAACTCGAATTCGAACACCGAATGGAACCGACATGGAGCTCATATTGCGATATATGTGCAAATAGTGTATGGTATCACTCATAAAATAATTATATTTATGTATTATACTTAATACTGGTGCCGTAGTGTTGGCTTAGATTCTCACTCACTACCCCTTTCTACCCACGGATGTCAATATAGGCGACTAAGGTTATGGGGCTTTTTAAATGATTTTTGGGCAATGCAGTAGGAGATCCTTGACCAACGATACTTAATTTCTACCATCTTGTCCCCTATCAACTTCTTCAATTGAATAAATTTCAAAAGTAGAAGCTATATTATGCTTTGTCAAATTTTCTCTTATTTGACAGAATTGCAACAGATAAATATATGATTTGCCTGTTCAAATTTTTAAAGAATTTCAGCTAAGGAGATGGGATAATTTGGACAAAACTCAAAAAACATTCACTTGCCCATCCAGTTAACTCGAATAACTTAATTCGGGTTAACTCGAGTTTGGCTTTTTCCGAGTTGGTACATCACTACCCGTCGCCTGCGCTTGTTGATCACCCCCACCCCACTGCCTGCTGCCAACCCAACGTTCAAACGCGAGAGAAAAAGTATAATAGTCCAAGTCCATTTCACATTAGCATTTAAAATTATGCTTTGTTGTAGGTAAAGATACTTATTTAATTTATTTATGTCAAAACACATCATGCCTAACAAGTAACTTCTATTAGAAAATAACGCTATATTTCGGCTATAATTACCTACATAATTTCATTAGTTACACATTTTGATCGCGTCTGTACATCTATTCATTTCTCATAAATAAAAGATGTTATTAAAGGAAAGAAAATTTCGACACTGGCGGGGTTCGAACCCGCGACCTTCAGGTATACGCCCCCGTCGCTCTGCCAACTGAGCTACAGTGTCAGTTGGCATCCAGCGCGAAATTTCTCTATCCTTTGTTTCTTTTTTACACGTTCAAGTAGTGTTTGCGTTTCCTACCTCCGAATTTTAACTAATTCGGACGGCCACTTGTCTACCTTTTCAGATAGAATGCAAATGTTGGAAACGCCTAACTATCACATAATTTAATGTTTTTTGACATGAATTCCTCATGTGGGGATTATTACTCATAAATAAAAGATGTTATTAAAGGAAAGAAAAATTTCGACACTGGCGGGGTTCGAACCCGCGACCTTCGGGTATACGCCCCCGTCGCTCTGCCAACTGAGCTACAGTGTCAGTTGGCATCCAGCGCGAAATTTCTCTATCCTTTGTTTCTTTTTTACACGTTCAAGTAGTGTTCGCGTTTCCTACCTCCGAATTTTAACTAATTCGGACGGCCACTTGTCTACCTTTTCAGATAGAATGCAAATGTTGGAAACGCCTAACTATCACATAATTTAATGTTTTTTGATAACATCTTTTATTTATGAGTAATAATCCCCACATGAGGAATTCATGTCAAAAAACATTAAATTATCTATTCATTTGTTCCTAAAACTTAACATAGATTTTTTAAATCTTTCCACTGCGTATTTGCATAAAGTTTTCACACTAAGAGGGGCAGAATTTGACGCACTATTTATACATATAGAGTTTATTAAAAGAAAAGGTCCCTTTCTATAAGCACTATTTGTGTACTCTGGCATAACGCCAGAACGGTATGTCATTGAAAAGTCTTGTTCAATATCTCTGTTCCTATAAGATCAATCGTTATGAAATTTTGCATAACGGGAGAAGTATTTAGGCAGAGTTTTTTTCGTGTAAACTCTGTTGCTTTTCAATTTGCCGTTTTCGAGTACGGCGATGTGTACGCTAGCTTGACGTTAAGCCAGCGTACACAGTGAAAATTGTGTTTATTTCCTAAACTAAAGAGGCACTATTTTTTTTAGTTTTGCACTAATTAGGCACTATTTATGCAGAGTTTTTTGACATAGTAACCAGCTCGATACAGCTTCATGGTACGCCAGCTTAACGCACGCCTTACTTCAGTATCACAAACCGGAAACTGGTAATTATAAATACAATTAATATTTTTATTTTATATTTTAATTAATAAAATAAATAAATAAAAACAAAGCTGCACTATTTAATATTTAATAATTGCACTGCACACCCAACGCAATCAGAAAACATACTACTCTGTGTAAAAAGTATCGGGAATATGACAATAAAAAGACCCGCGTAAAAGAGGTCGTTCAAATTTTTTTACTGCGTGAGCGGGATCTGTCATTTAATTTGTTTTAAACCACATTTTTTGTTGGTCATAGTTTTGAGTCCTCGGCGATTTTTACAACGAAAAATATTGTTGAACAAAGAATGTGCCTTAAATTTTGTGTTTCGAATGATATTTCATGTGGTGAATCAATAAAAATTTTGCGAAATACCTACGGCGAATCGTGTATATCGAAAACAAGGGCTTATGAATGGTATAAGGCTTTTTTTGACTACCGTGGTGTGGTTCACTCCGAATTTCTTCCAGAGGGAGTAACAGTAAATAAAAAATATTATTTAGGCGTCATGAAGCATTTGCGTGAGAGTATCCGCCGAAAACGTCCAGATTTGTGGCAACACAACTCATGGATGTTGCCCCATGATAATGCACCATCACACACAAGTCACAACCATTATAGTATAAATAAATATAATATAATATAGTATAAATTTAGATGAATAATTTGTATTTTTTGTTTCATTGACATATTCCCGATACTTAGTACACAGAATGTACACCTCTCAAGTAATAAATAAAATCTTAAGTCGCTTAAAAATACCGCCTTGATGAGGGTAGTAGAAAAATAAACAAAACCATGGTTACCCTATAAATTTGTTCCTACTAAAAAAATGCAAATAAGTTTTCTTTTAAAGTATGGCATTTAGAATAAAATATTGTGTGAAAAACTTTAGTTAAGAATTACTTAAAACAGGTGATCTATTTTGTTTTAACAAGGACGTTGTTCCTAGACAGTAATATCGAAAATATTTGGGCCCTCAGTTCAAATGCTTTTACGACAAAACGACTGTTATATACTATTCAATTATCTCTTTTATGTCATTATTACTTTTTAACTAATTTATAGGGGTGTTTAACTATAAGGTATAAAAGTCAATTTATGTGTTACCTTATGTGAACCCATTGTAAACTAGGGCTCTCAGTTCAGTAACGTCTGGATTGAGGGCCCAAATAAAACGATCATAAATCTGTAAAGCCATATTCTGGCGGATTGTATATTTCTTAAATAATTTAAGAAATTCTTAAGTTAATTTTAAAATAAAAATTATATACTCGGACACGGTACTTTCTGAGATTTGATGATGCCACTTTATGCGCGCGTCTGAACTGAGGGCCCAATCAATTCGCCCGTAGTATCTCTAATTCAAATTTAAGAAATTTATGGGGCTGTTCTATGAGTTTTAACTAATTTTAACTAAATTCCCTGTAAGTCTCAATTTGTTTTACTAAGAAAAAAAAATTGGGCTCTCGATCCAGATGCACATCGTTCAGGGTGGATAGACGGACACACGTTTCCGAATATCCTGGCTATTCCCAGTAGTCCTACTCGATAGTCTTACCAGTAGGACTATTGGGATTTTTTGTCCCAATAGACTTACTAGTAAGACTATTGGGAAAATAATTCCCAGTAGTCTTACCAACCAATAAAAACTCTTTGGTACATCTAAAGATACCAACTTTTATGTAGCCCAAAAAAGATGAATAGACATACCTCGTTAGTGAAATTGGATGTATGATATAAAATCGAATATTATTTTGGCTGATTTTCTGTCACGTAATATTTTATCTAGGTGTATTTGCCATCAAACTAAATAATTTGCATATTTCATGGGAATGGGTTTTTGGTTGTAATATATTTTCCACCAAAATACAGTCGTCAAAAGGTAAAATAACTATGTATTTATGGTATATTTTTGGCCATTTTTTGTATTTAAAGAACCAGGGTAGCATAAATATAAAAAGCTTATTAGTTTTAGACAAAATTATCAGTTGAAGTTTATCAAAATCAGACAGAAGAATCAACCAAAAGACGTCCACAGGTGGAGAAAGACTTTTCCGAAAGATCTCCATAAAAACCGGTTCTGTGCTGCCCAAAAATTTTACTACGACGAAGACGTCGGTCAACCTTATGGGAGACCTACGCAAACAAACAATCCGACCCCAACAACCCTATTAATAACATGATTCATGAAAAATATCACGTCGACCTCTGGTCATAGAGACAGCAGACACAAAAATAAGTAAGAAAAATTAAGCATCGGAAAAATATTTGTACATATTTTCAAGTTTATTAGTCATAACAACTTGTAGTTAATGCCTTCCTGGTACCTTAATTGAAAGTCTACGTACGTTTTTATAGCTGCTTAAGTTATAATTTCCGTGTCCAAAATGTATATTCCTGTGTGTCCAGTACCGTCTTTACCATAAGGGCACACGGGGCACTGGCCCAGGGCCCCAATCCCAGGGGGGCCCCGAAGGACCGAAAATTACTCTCACACATTTATTCTCAAAACATTTTTGTCGGGCACATTAGAATTAGTGATCTTATCAGAAGGTATTTACAAGGCATATACTACGCCATTATATCGATTAGAAGATTTTAGTCAACAGAAATCCAGAAAGAAATCGTCATCGTAATCGTTACCAAAGAAATATAGTTTAACTAAAAATAAAGTTGTGTAGTGTCGGCTTAGAATAGCACTACCCCATTTCTTCCGGTGGGTGTACGTAAGAGGCGACTAACGGTATTGGGGCCTTTAAGGAATTTTTGGGCGATGCGGTTGGAGACCCATCACCTTCATTTTACCATCTTTTCCCCACTAAAATTTCCAAAAGTGGCTGAGGAATTTTTAATTCTTTGGCTCTGGCTACCCCTTCTAGGGATTTATAGCAGTACGTATATGTATATATGACTAAAAAATATTTCCCAATAAAAGGTGAAATTCTTGAAAAAGCGTGGGTTGCTCGAAAGACGAAAAAATCCGAAGTAGGTCCGATTAAAGTGGGTAAAATCGAGTGTTTCAAATCTGGGTTGTGTGTTTACTAGAGATGGAAAGTGTGTTGAAGATATAGAGAGAAGAGTGAAAAAGGGTAATGCGATGAATGGAGCACTGGATAGTCTAATGTCTAGTCAATCGGTGTCCGAAAAGGCCCGAATGGCTGTGCATGATGCTGTTCTTGTCCCTACGCTTATGTATGGCAGCGAATGTTGGGTGTGGCAGAAGAAGCATGAAAGAAGAGTGAATACAGTAGAACTAGGGTCCCTCAGAAAAGTTTGTAATGTAAGGTTTTGTGATCGTGTTAGGAATGACGTGATTCGTGAAAGATGCGGTGATAAAGATGATATTGTAAGTAAGATTGAAAAAGGAATGTTGAGATGGTTTGGGAACATCGAGAGGATGGATGATAGGAAATTGGTAAAAGGTATCTATAGAGCTAATGTAGAAGGTAATGTTAGCAGAGGACGGCCACGGAGGACACACTTGGACCAAATTGAGAGTGTGCTCAAAAAGGCAGGCGTCCGAAGTATGAAGAATAAAAGAGCATGTATGAAAAGATTGATGGATGTAGACGAAGCTAGAGAGGTTTGCCAGGATCGTACGAAGTGGCGATCAATAGCCTCTGCCTACCCCTATGGGAATTAAAGGCGTGAGTACATGTATGTATGTATGTAAAATCGAGTTTAAAGAAGTCGGTTACATACATACTAACATACCATACATACATACAGGTGAAGCTAATATAAACGTGTTAAAAACCAGCAGCATTACATTTTGATATTTTATTAACCGACTTAAAAAAAAGGAGTGTTCTCAATTCGACCGGTATATTTTTTTATTTTTTTTTTTATGTTTGTTCGCCGATTACTTTGCCATTTATGAACCGATTTTGATTATTATTTTTTTATTCGAAAGAAGATACTCCCGAATTGGTACCATGGTGAGGATATCAGGGTCTGATGATGGGATCCTGGAGAAATCGAGGGGAACCCTCAAATTTTATAGGCAAATGTACCGCGTTTTACATATTTTCTGAACTTATATTGGCATTTACTTCTGAAAATCATATTGTTATGCTGCTGAGCTGATGATAGAAGGTGTGGATCCTCAATCACTAGGTATTAGGAAACAGTTCTTTCCACATTCTATATAGATTTATACTCCTCTTCTAGCTTTTATGAAGAGAAGTACAGGTTCACTAAACATTTCTTTTGTTATGTTATTGTTACCGAGAAAGTACCATGAGACCAGGATCTGATGATGGCATCCCAGGAAATCGAGGGGACTGTCGAAACTCACAATTATGTGACAGTGTATTTGTTCAAAACGCCGATAGGTCTGCCCTGTATAACGTGAGAACACTGCCTAATAAATCGTGGGTACTCTGAACAACAGGTGACAATGTCACGTGATATTCAGAAGTATTACTACCTCTGCTAACCCCTTCAGGGATATTCGGCGTGAGCGTTTGAGTCTTTCTTGAGATGTAGAATTGAAGACCATCGCCTTTCGAAGGATTTTAAGAACAATGTAAGGTTACATATGGTTGAGCCTATTTAATATCGTACTATAATAGAAATACCGGAAATACGAAGAATAATACATTAACTGTCGCTTCCTCATCCGAGAGGCATCTTTGCCAGGTCTACCCACCTCTAAAACCCCTTAAATAAAATAATTTTTAACAAAAAGAAAATCGACTTCATAGAAAAACAACCAAAAATAAACAATCTATTACTAAAAAGTACGAAATAAGTTTTTTTAATTGAATATGAGTACTGTGATTGATACCTTAGCAATTTCTTTATTCCACACGCGTCAGTTCAACCCACCTAAATATTACAATTCTCTTAAATTAATTTTTGAGTCGGTGCCAGACAAACAAAAGTAAATTCACCCTGCTATCTATCTCTGATTATTACAATCTAAACAATATATATCTATCGCCTAACGTTTTAAATGATAATACGTACAAAAATCAATTTACCCTACAACTACAAGGTACCCTACATTTTACATGTATATGAAGTGCGAAATACACACTTCTTATTATCAATTATCATCGAGGCTGGCACCGGCTCACAAATTAATTTAAGAGAATTTTAAGATTTAGGTAGGTTGAACTGACGCGTGTGGAGTAAAGAAATTGCTAAGGTATCAATCACAGTACTCATATTCAATTAAAAAAACTTATTTCGTACTTTTTAGTACTAGATTGTTTATTTTTGGTTGTTTTTCTATGAAGTCGGTTTTCTTTTTTGTTAAGTGTATGGATTTTATTTATTTTCCAAACGATTATATTATTTGTTTTTTATAAAAAGTGTCGCTGTGTTACATTATAATTTTATATTCTGATTTGTTAAAATTTTAAGAAATTTGCATGCCACAGATAGGGGAATATAGCATGGTCTAAATAAATGTTGTAACATCTAATATGTCAAATACCTATATTCGCAAATAAAGTAAAATAAAAAAAATACAAAATCTTTAATGGCATATTATATCATACTATATTGAATTACCCATAGAGATATATTACCTCTATGAGATTACCTGTAATAAGTGGTCATACTCATACTTTAGTAAAAATTTTTATTATAATTCGCATTTTAACTTTCCAAAAGGGCCCCCAATTCTTGTGTGCCCAAGGGCCCCAGCCTAGTTTAAGACGGCCCTGTGTGTGTCCCTCAAGCCATAATCCTCAAATTTTAAAACTTCATGAAATTGATTTTGATCAATGCTAAAAAATAGTGCATAAATAGTGCTAAATAGTGCCATAGACCAGATAAATAGTGCTATTATGGTTAAAAAGTTATAGCTAAAGTTTATTGAGGATTATGGCTTGAGGTTCAAGCCATAATCCTCATCTCTGCAGCAAACAATCGGTGCGGCCTAGAGTCTAGGTTAAGGTTTCAAAAAATAGTGCATAAATAGTGCTCACGTTATGCCAATTCCCAGAAGGAACCGTTCATTGGTTCCGGAGTTATTAAGGTTTCTTGTTGAGGATTATGGCTTGAGGTTTTGATAACCTCAAATATCTCCGTAATGTCTGCAGCTATTCGGTTGAAAGTTATGTCAAAAAATAGTGCGGAAATAGTGCTTCCGGACTTAATTATTTCTATCCGATTTATTTAGCCCTAGTATCTAAATAAAAAACATTAACTTTCACATACATTTCTGTCCAGGTACACTCCAGCAGAAAACTGATTAGGATTTTTCTTAAAGCAAAATTAAGTAGGTATTTAGGTTACATTGCATGTTCATGTTCTGATAAACTCACGATTATTTAAGTAGGTAATTTCTTGTTAGATTGTGTAGTAACTCTTACTTGGACTTCCGAACGCTGCGATGTTGGCCGCTGCCGACTCGCTCTGCCTGCTATCTTTGACGATCAACGATGAATCATACTATCCTTTTCTCTACTCATACGCAGGCATTGAGTGCGACTGAGACGGAGAAGGGAATACTCGATGAGTTTTTTTGTTTCTATCCTGTCCGTGTGTTTGTGTGTCCGTTACATGTTTTGCTGTTGATGTAATTGCAAATTACCGAAGTGAGAGTAATATATAACATAACATAACCATAAACATAAACGTTCACGCCGGATATCCCCGAAGGGGTTGGCAGAGGTACTAATACTTCTGAACATCACGTGACTTTTGTCACCTGGTGTTCAGAGTACCCACGTTTTGCATGGACAGTGTACTCACGTGATAAGGGGCAGGCCTATCGCCGTTTTGTACGAATACACTGTCACATGACTAAGTACAACTCAGCCATGTGGGTTTCCTCACGATGTTTTCCCTCACCGTTAACAACCATGATAAATTAACCACACATATGTCTTTTTTAGAAAAGACAAATTGGTGTAGGCCCGACCCAGGATTTGAACACTAGTCGTTTGCACGATAACCGAGTGTTCTACCCACTGGGCTATCACGGTTGCTAAGTAATATATAAAGTACCTAATTAAAGTGTTTACGATATATGAATTGTCTACATACATAAAAGACAAAGTACGTGTTCCGATTGCAGAAAAACTTGGTCGAAGCATTCAGTGTCTATCTATTACCTACTATTAAACATGGTAAGTACTGAATTTATGAAAATACTTAACTTTTTAAGCGACTCTATAATGAAGATTTTGCAAGTCACCACTCGCACGCCTAGGACATGATATGTAGAATAGAATAATATTTATTTGATTCCATAAGTAAAGTTATATGCAAGTTGTTGGTAGCATACATGGGTAGAGTTTCTCTTATGGTAAGCCATTTTTTAGGCATACAAATATAAAATAAAATTTAATTTAAAACAGAGCTCAGTCAAATAAAACATCAAAAAATAAAATGAAACAAAAGATAGTTATTTTTTTTAAACTTAAAACAGTAGGAACTATTTACTTTATCTAATAACAAGCTTATAATTATCTACCAAATAGTCTCTTAAGCTATAATAACATTTATTTACAAGTAATTACATTTTCTGTTCAAATTTTGTAACTTGCAGCAATTTTACATTTTGTGAAAGTTTATTATACATAAACGGGGCAAGACAAAATATACTATTATGTAACAAAGTGGTATTGGATGGTTTAATGGGTTAGTTAGTCTAAGTGAGGTCACAAGATTACAACACTCCCCGCGCATATGAAAACCAAACAGCCTTACTTAAATAATAGCAATTAAAATAGCCTTACTTAAATAATAACAATTAATTTGATTAAATAATATGCATACCAAAACGAAACTTTGAAAAATCTACAAGAAAAATCCTAATCAGTTTTCTGCTGGAGTGTACCTGGACAGAAATGTATGTGAAAGTTAATGTTTTTTATTTAGATACTAGGGCTAAATAAATCGGATAGAAATAATTAAGTCCGGAAGCACTATTTCCGCACTATTTTTTGACATAACTTTCAACCGAATAGCTGCAGACATTACGGAGATATTTGAGGTTATCAAAACCTCAAGCCATAATCCTCAACAAGAAACCTTAATAACTCCGGAACCAATGAACGGTTCCTTCTGGGAATTGGCATAACGTGAGCACTATTTATGCACTATTTTTTGAAACCTTAACCTAGACTCTAGGCCGCACCGATTGTTTGCTGCAGAGATGAGGATTATGGCTTGAACCTCAAGCCATAATCCTCAATAAACTTTAGCTATAACTTTTTAACCATAATAGCACTATTTATCTGGTCTATGGCACTATTTAGCACTATTTATGCACTATTTTTTAGCATTGATCAAAATCAATTTCATGAAGTTTTAAAATTTGAGGATTATGGCTTGAGGGACACATTCCTTTGTAATAAATTCAAATTCTTTATTTGCATTCCACATGTTATATGATCTTACACAGATAATTAAGTACCAATGTGGACCCTGTAGGGCACAGCAATATAAATCTAATTATAATATAACTTAAAATTATCTTAAAATATTAATTAAAATCTTAAACTAAACATATTGTATGACTGTATAAATTAAAATTTAAACATAAAAAATTTAAACATAAAAACAAACATGAAAAATAATAATACTGAGGACATATCTGTACATTTCAGCCATGAAAGTAATTAAAGTAATTACTTCCATTATTTGAACAAAAAAACAAAACTTATTATTTATTTATGTACTAACTTTCCAAAACAAAACAAAACAAGGCTCTAATCAATTAATATGGGTACTATTTATTATTATTATAATTGTAAAATTCGTCTAAAGTATAAAAGATATTTTTTATAAGTACTTCTTATAAAAAATATCTTTTATACTTTAGACGAATTTTACAAATTAGTAAAACTGAAAATTACAAACAAGTGTATGTTTTGTATGTATTAAATATATTAATAAGGTACTGCCTATGTCTAATAGTTATGAGGTCTATTGTTTCTAAAACAAATGTCAAGTAAGACTAATGGGAAAAATACGCCATAGACAATTTCCTACTTTCGGTAGGACTATTGGGAATAAAAATCCTACTGGTAAGACTATCCAGTAAGACTACTGGGAATAGCCGGAATATCCGCCTTAGGGAGGATTTATTAGGGTGGATAAACGGAATAAGCCATTTTTGTGCTTTCGTCGGCCGAATTAATTTGTATGGCAATGACTGAAAATCAGCGCCACGGTTGGAAACCTTATCATCTATGGCAACGTGCTGAGCCAGTGACCAGTCCACTGCATTATTTCGGAACTATGTTAAAGTTAATAAATTATATAATTAATAAACAAAACAACGAATCACATATTAGAATTCATATAATTAGTAACCTCATCAAACTTAATTTTTAACTTTTCAACACTTTCAATAATTATAAAGTGGGTAGTCCAACTCAGTTTCTCAGAAGCCCTCCTTAAAACCGTTTCGCCAGACTGCCGGGCTGACGATAATTGCCCGTCAGCTTGTTTTTTATCCCTGTCTTCGGCTTCCTGGCGAGCCTTTAGGCTGTCTTCCAACATCACTAAAGTAAGGTCAATAATACTTTTGCAAAATGTTGGGTTGTCTGTCCATCTCCTCGTGCTCTGAAATATGGAGTATTTTTAGTTACGATACCAGGCAAGGACATAGCTATTCAAAGTAACTAAATTGCTAAAAAAATTATAACCATATTGCCCTCAAATCAACAGGTTTAGTCGTTTTAATATCTGCGGACTGAGACGGGGCTTTGCATTGGATAATGAACCTCGTTATCGGCGGTATAAATTTGTACTAGCTGAGACTTAGTACTGTCAAAAGTATCGACTTTAACGTCGTCAAACTGAAAATCGGAAGAAACATTTTATTATGAATTCCGATTATCCACCCCGTTCAGGGTGGCTAGACGGACATGCGTTTCCGAATATCCGTCTTAGGGAGGCTGTTTTGGGGTGGATAAACGGAATAAGCCCAGTTGATTGAAATGAATGAAACTGACTCGTTGAGGGCTCTGTCATGCTATGAGAAAAAGAGTGTTTTTATAGTATCACATTTTTTTCACTTTATAATACATACAGTGTGCCTACACTCAGCGGGACCCCCTGTCCTAAAACGATATGAGTATGTCTAGGATTTAGTTCCAAATTAGTTCTATCAAATGCAGTCAAAATTTGATTTTGTTCCGTCAAAATGGAAGAAGGGCGTTGGTTTTAATTCGACCTCCAGCCAGCGGGACACTTTTTATTTATAGGTCACAGGAACTTCAAATGGGTGTCAAACTTTAGTTCTACTTTCATTTATTCCGATCTAAGTGAAAACGGTGTTCTAGCGTAAATAATTACAAAAATAACAAGGTTCAAAAGAACCTCCAGCCAGCAGCCAACTTTTTTCAATGATGCTGTGGGAACCTAAAAGTTACATCAATCTCTTCCCTTTGTTTAGTTCTACTCGATACCTATAATTACTAAATTGTGAAAATATGTATTTCATTGTATAAATAAAAAGCATACTTGAAGGTTTCTGTTTTTCATTGTGTACTATTAAAAGATAAAATAGAAGCATTTAAAACCGATAATTGAGTAGAACTAAACAAAGGGAAGAGATTGATGTAACTTTTAGGTTCCCACAGCATCATTGAAAAAAGTTGGCCGCTGGCTGGAGGTTCTTTTGAACCTTGTTATTTTTGTAATTATTTACGCTAAAACACCGTTTTCACTTAGATCGGAATAAATGAAAGTAGAACTAAAGTTTGACACCCATTTGAAGTTCCTGTGACCTATAAATAAAAAGTGTCCCGCTGGCTGGAGGTCGAATTAAAACCAACGCCCTTCTTCCATTTTGACGGAACAAAATCAAATTTTGACTGCATTTGATAGAACTAATTTGGAACTAAATCCTAGACATACTCATATCGTTTTAGGACAGGGGGTCCCGCTGAGTGTAGGCACACATACATACATACTCACGGCTATAAATCTCTAGAAGGGGTAGCCAGAGCTAAGGAATTACAAATTCCTCAGCCACTTTTGGAAAGTTGAGTGGGGAAAAGATGGTAAAATAAAGGTTGCTGGTGATGGGTCTCCAAACGCATCGCCCAAAAATCCCTTCAAAGCCCCAATAACGTTAGTCGCCTCTTACGTACACCCACCGGAAGAAATGGGGTAGTGCTATTCTAAGCCGACACTACATAGCTTCACATTATAAGTACATTAGTTTCGGCTGAGCATTGATTCTGAGTCAGTCAGTCCGTCTTGTCTTGCGCTTCATGCACGCGTGTCAATTTTGTTGCGGAGTAATTTTAAAATCGTATTATCTTCTAAGATGTTAATTAATACTCTTAATCAAGTACACATTTATTTGGATATGGATTAACATTATGTTGATAAAACATTATCGCAAATAATTGGCAATAATGCATTAATTTTAACCAAATTTGATTACCATAAAAATAGCCATAGTGAGTCAATATCATCATAGATCATTTAAAGGGGAATAATTCTTTTATACATTATTTTTGGGTAACTTAAACCGTTTACGCAGCGCACACAACGGAAGCCTTATAATATGAATAATTAACCCCGTTTTTGCAAATTTTTTCGCTGATTCTTTACATTGGTTACATTACAGCATAATGATATATAGCTACGCACAATGGCCTGCCATGCCGGGCTCAGTGCGGAAACCCGTGGCGTTTACCGCCCATCTATGATGATATATAGCTTAAAACCTTCCTCAATAAATGGACTATCCAACACAAAACTAATTTTCCAATTTGATTCAGCAGTTCCTGAGATCCGAGGTTCAAACAAACAAACAAACTCTTCACAATATTAGTATAGATTTTCACTTTTCTAGAAATTAATATTTCATTTTAAATGTTTCTTTAACAACTTTGGTAGTATACGCTTTGGTACTAAATCTAAGAATATTAACATCGACACCACAAATATTAAGAAATCTCTAAAATATCAAAGTCCAAATTCGTTGTCTAATAACAAAAAAACGAAGCTCACAAACGTCATATGGTAGCTAAAAGCCTTCGACAGCCGCTGCGCTCGTTGCAGACGGTTGGTGGTGACGTCAGCATACAGCCTCCAGATAACAGGGTTGCATTGGTAGACAAATGAGTTTATCGATGTCATGCGCTCAAATAGTTCTAATAAGCGTTGTCGTAGCCTGGGTGAAACAAAGTAAGTATACATAATTAGATAAATATAATGAAATATTTTTCTGTTGCTTTCATGTTTTCTGTTTCTGGGGGGGGGGCACATAGAGAGAAGTCTAATAAGAATATGTGATAGGGATTCGATGTTTTTGGTACGTCTACATTTGTTGTATCATACTTTTAAATAGCTGCCAGATATTGGGGTCACTCGCCCAAATTATCACGCGTTTTAAATATCTGTGTGAAACAAAATATATATCATTAAGGGCCTCCCCGCATTTTGCAGCTATTGCGCTCACTCTTACGTCAAATTTACTGAGAGTGACAGGGTCGGAAAAAACGCGCGCGCATGATAAATGTAGTTTATTTAGTTTTATTGAATAACTATAATGTTTAAATGAAAAGTTAAACATCAAAGTTACAGATCTTAAAGCTACGCGTATATAGACATATAATGAATTCAAATGTATGTTATGCCAGTGGAGCCTATACGGTTTTTATGAAAACAAAGCATGTTCCAATTCAATTTTTTTCATCATATTTTTCAACAAATTATTAAAATGTTAAACATCAAATTTTAACACAATGAACTAATCACCAACATATATTTTATTCATGTCATATCAATATCATCAAATCAGACTTTATAGAATTTCCAAACAATCAATATCAACCTATTTTTCCGGGACGCCCTTAAAGAAATATAATAAGGTTTTTTGGTATTGATTCAGTGTTTAGTTTAGTTTCTGGTTAGATCTCATTTGTGATATTTAATTATCACTTCTTAACTGAGTTCATCATCATCACAGCCAATAGACGTCCACTGCTGGACATAAGCCACCCCCAAAGATTTCCACAACGACCGATACTACGCTGCCATCACCCATCGGTCTCCCAACTCACGTAGTTGTCGGTCTAATTTTCGAGCTCCAACGGCCGGTTCTTTGTTTAATGTCAAATGTGCCCTGCCCAGTGCCACAAAATTTTCGCAATTCATTGGTCTATGTCATTTACACTTAATTAGTTTCTAAGTGTATTTTATATTAATAAATATATTGGCTATTTAGCATACGAGTTTTGTAGGGGTTAACTTGATCGGTGTAGGATATCCGTAATTATGTTTTTAACTGTTAATATGCCTACATTAACCGAAATAGCCACAACTATACGTTACACTTCCATATGATGCCATGCAACATCCATACATAATACAGTCACGGCTATAAATCCTAAAATGGGGTAGCCAAAACATTAAAAATTCTTCAAAAACTTATTGTAAACTGATCCAACAGTACTATAACACCGCACCTCAGGCGTCGGAAGTATCAACAACAAAAGAGCATGAATGTAAATGATAGATGTAAACGAAGCTAATGAGGATCGTAAAATGTGTCTGGTTACCACAATAGGAAATAATAGCGTAAGTATAAGTATGTATCTACCTCTCCGCCGCCTCTCCATCTGTATCCATTTTCTCCCTCACCGCGCCAACTAACTTATCTAACACCTGAACATCTACGGACTTGCCCTGATCTAGTATGCAGTGGACTCCTTGTATCGAGTCGTCGAAGTCCGGTTCCATGCTTATTATTATCACGTTCTCCTAGGCCTGGAATGATTATAACAGTATTATGAAAATTTAAAGTTTTACATAACTCATAAATATACTCACGGCTATAAATACAAAAAAGGGTAGGCAAATCTCAGGGTTATAAATTCCTCAGCCACATTTGGGAGTCTCATGCCACATCGACCAATAACCACATTAACCACAAAAGTTTGTTTTGCTAAATAAAGCCATAAGTGATTTTAAGAATGATATTTTTTTACTCATATTACTATACCGTTTTAGTATAAAAACTATGCAAACATTGATTAATTGAATAAGAGAGAGAGATATATATTGAAGGTAATATATGTAGAGCTAATGTGGAAGGTAATGTTAGTAGAGGACGGCCACGAAAGACACACTTGGACCAAATTGAAAGTGTGCTCAAAAAGGCAGGCGTCCGAAGTATGAAGAATAAAAGAGCATGTATGAAAAGATTGATGGATGTAAACGAAGCCAGAGAGGTGTGCCAGGATCGTACAAAGTGGCGATCGATAGTCTCTGCCTACCCCAATGGGAATTAACGGCGTGAGTATATGTATGTATGTATGTATGTAATATATGTATTAATAAGAAAATATTATTAGTAGTAATATAAATTTATAGTATATTGAAAGCAAAGCAAAACCATGTCTTACACAATAGAAAATATAAAAGGTATATCCTCGTATTGTTCTTTATTCTTTGTTCTTTATTCCCTACTTATTTTGCATAGCAATAACTTCACTTCGGGCCGACCGCCCCACGCCACGGCTGACCACAAACAATACATAACAACACAACATCGAATGAGTTGAGTTTTGAATTATCGAATTATCTGTTCACAACTCTATAAAAAATATAAATTAAAATTATCAGCCAGTACCGCCCTTTTTTTTTATTTTTTGACTGCCATTAACTTCGATCATACCTAGGTATATATACCAAAGATGCCGCACTCCATACAAATTCAAAGCACAAAAGTTGACCGCGAGAAGGACAAGACTGTTTGACAATTTAATATTTATTTTTCTACAATTATCGACCTTACTACATTTTCCTAAGACCTATTATTTATTGCAAGATCTAGCACGCGACTGTCAGTGAAACAGTGCTTACCATATAAAAAAGCACTGTTTGGCCGGGCCGTTTTTCGTGCTTTGTGGGTGTATCTTTGCTGTATATAATTGACAATATGCTATTAAAACATATGTTGCGTTTTAATCACTATTCGCAAGCCATGAATCAAAATATTAGTAATATTTGGTCGTTTTTTCAGTCTGGCTTAAATTTTCATTTTTAAATTGCAGAATTATTTTGCATGATTGACGTCACGCAAAGGCTCCTTAGTAGATGCTATCCAGGCGTGCGTAAAGCTGGCGTACCATGAAGCTGTATCGAGCTGGTTACTATGTCAAAAAACTCTGCCTAAATAGTGTAAAACTAAAAAAAATAGTGCCTCTTTAGTTTAGGAAATAAACACCATTGTCACTGTGTACGCTGGCGTAACGTCAAGTCAAGCTAGCGTACACATCGCCGTACTCGAAAACGGCTAATTGTAAAGCAACAGAGTTAACACGAAAAAACTCTGCCTAAATACTTCTCCCGTTATGCAAAATTTCATAACGATTGATCTTGTAGGAACAGAGATATTGAACAAGACTTTTCAATGACATACCGTCCCGGCGTTATGCCAGCGTACACAAATAGTGCTTATAGAAAGGGACCTTTTCTTTTAATAAACTCTATATGTATAAATAGTGCGTCAAATTCTGCCCCTCTTAGTGTAAAAACATTATGCAAATACGCAGTGGAAAGATTTAAAAAATCTATGTTAAGTTTTAGGAACAAATGAATAGATGTACAGACGCGATCAAAATGTATAACTAATGAAATTATGTAGGTAATTATAGCCGAAACATAGCGTTATTTTCTAATAGAAGTTATTTGTTAAGCATGATGTGTTTTGACATAAATAAATTAAATAAGTATCTTTACCTACAACAAAGCATAATTTTAAATGCTAATGTGAAATGGACTATTATACTTTTTCTCTCGCGTTTGAACGTTTGGTTGGCAGCAGGCAGTGGGGTGGTGGTGATCAACAAGCGCAGGCGACGGGTAGTGATGTACCAACTCGGAAAAAGCCAAACTCGAGTTAACCCGAAGTAAGTTATTCGAGTTAACTGGATGGGCAAGTGAATGTTTTTTGAGTTTTGTCCAAATTATCTCATCTCCTTGGCTGAAATTCTTTAAAAAATTGAACAGGCAAATCATATATTTATCTGTTGCAATTCTGTCAAATTAGAGGAAATTTGACAAGGCATAATATAGCTTCTACTTTCGAAATTTATTCAATTGAAGAAGTTGATAGGGGACAAGATGGTAGAAATTAAGTATCTTTGGTCAAGGACCTCCGACTGCATTGCCCAAAAATAATTTAAAAAGCCCCATAACCTTAGTCGCCTATATCGACATCCGTGGGTAGAAAAGGGTAGTGAGTGACAATCTAAGCCAACACTGTACGGCACCAGTATTAAGTATAATATATAAATAAAATTATTTTATGAGTGATACCATACACTATTTGCACCTAACACGTACAGTCGTACACTCACTGACGTAGATTCGAATATATCGCAATATGAGCTCCATGTCGGTTCCATTCGGTGTTCGAATTCGAGTTACAGACATTTCAACTCGAGCGGATACGAATTGCGCTCAGTTGCAGTTGACATTAGACCTGTGTCGATCGATCATTTTAGACGACCATTTTTTTTTTATCATTTTTATCTTAGGTAAGTACTTGTTTATTTTACAGTAACATTATATGTTCTATTAGGCCATTTAGGCCAAGAAAATAGTACTAAAAAAATGTACTGTGTACTGTAATAATTAATACCTAGTTGTTTATGGCAAATTAAATGTAAGTTTTATGATAAACCTATTTCTTTTTATATTTCCATTTTTTTACTATTTCATTTGCACTTCGAGCTGTATTTATAGGTAAATAAAGTTAATATTCTCCTAGATCGGTGTTTGACCCACGTTTCAGTTTCAATTATAATTTTTAGAAAAAAAATACAAAGCACTTTTCATCATACCTGTACCTGTACTATGAACAGAAATTAACACAGAATTTTTAATTAATCCACTGCGTATTTGCATAATGTTTTTACACTAATAGGGGCAGAATTTGACGCACTATTTATACATATAGAGTTTATTAAAAGAAAAGGTCCCTTTCTATACGCACTATTTGTGTACGCTGGCATAACGCCGGGACGGTATGTCATTGAAAAGTCTTGTTCAATATCTCTGTTCCTACAAGATCAATCGTTATGAAATTTTGCATAACGGGAGAAGTATTTAGGCAGAGTTTTTTCGTGTTAACTCTGTTGCTTTACAATTAGCCGTTTTCGAGTACGGCGATGTGTACGCTAGATTGACGTTACGCCAGCGTACACAGTGACAATGGTGTTTATTTCCTAAACTAAAGAGGCACTATTTTTTTTAGTTTTACACTAATTAGGCACTATTTAGGCAGAGTTTTTTGACATAGTAACCAGCTCGATACAGCTTCATGGTACGCCAGCTTTACGCACGCCTATCCAGAGCCGATATGTAAGCGGAATAAAAAAAAAGTAAAGTAGCACTAAATTAAATTTACTTACATACATAGATTAAAAAAGCGGCCAAGAGCGAGATGGACTCGCTAATGAAGGGTTCCGTAGCAGCACTAGCAGCAGGTAGGTAACATAGTAATATACAAGTTTAAAATGTTTAGTTTAAAATGTTATTTACTTATCACTGATTTACTATAAGAAAACAATGGTTCACGTTTTATGCGTAAGGCCTGTGATAGTAAAATTATTGTTATATATTTCAGTGAAATTAATAAATTAGGTAAGTAATTTGATTTATGACGTTTAAAAATAGAACTACTGGCTAGATCTCATTCAAACCAATTTTCGTTAGTAGTTTGTATAGTAATACACATCATATATTTTTTTCAGTTTTATCATGCCCATATTTTAGAAGTTACGGGGGGGGGACACACATTTTACCACTTTGGAAAAGTCTCTCGCGCAAACTATTCAGTTTTGAAAAAAATGATATAAGAAACTTCAACATCATTTTCAAATACCTTTTGATAGATACCCCACACGTATAGGTTTGATGAAAAAAAAATATTTGAGTTTCAGTTCTAGGTATGGGGAACCCTAAAAAATTTGTTTTTTATTCAGATTTTATTTTAAAATCTTAATGCGGTTTACAGAATACATCTACGCACCAATTTTCAATAATGTAGTTCTTATAGTTTCGGAATAAACTAGCTGTGACATACGGAAGGACGGACGGACGGACAGACGGACAGACATGACGAATCTATAAGGGTCCCGTTTTTGCCATTTGGCTTCGGAACCCTAAAAACGTTAGATAGAGTGGTGGAAATATATCCAAACAACACACCAAGAAATACATTTGAAATGTAGGCGAGATAGCACATCTTAAAGTAAGCGCTAAAAAGAGATAAACATATTTTCTCTGTACCGCCGTGAAATATGACACTAAGACGACCGTTTGACAAAGAATAATTAAGACCTATACACACGATTTATTATAAATTATAATTAAAACGTTGTAAATTTATAACACTTACGAATGATAAGTAATCTCATCATTTTAGTAGTTTTTCTACTATAGTTTGTGCAAAAACTCATCACACGCGACAGCATTCTCGATTATTTTGATAAACAAACACGCCAAAATAGGTGATGATTGCGACGGCTAGTAGGCTAGTGCGCGACTGAAGTCAGATGAGCCATTTAGCCTGTTTTTGAAGTGCCACTTATGAGCGCGCATGACTTATCTACGGTTTTTTATTAGTACATCTATGACTTACATACATGTGCGCATAACTTAACTATGCACCTTAAAAAATCTAATTCTTTTCTACTAATACAATATAAATGTGTAGTGTCAGCTCAGAATAGCACTTCCTCATTTCTCCCGTGGTGATAGCAAGAGCCGACTAATGATATTGGAGCTTTAAGTGATTTTTGGGCAATGTGGTTGAAGACCCATCACCCAAAACCACAAACTTAGTATCCTCCAGACACCGCAGTCAGTACAAATCGGTTCGACAAATGGTCCAATAATCCCCCCGCTCTCACTGCACTTCACGCCCCTCAATGTTGCAAGTTTAAACATATATCGCCAAATTCTCGTAAATTATTTTATAAGGAAAGGAAAACAGTTAGCAGCATAACATAACATAACATATTCTCACGCCGTTAGTTCCCATTGGGGTAGGCAGAGACTATCGATCGCCACTTTGTACGATCCTGGCAAACCTCTCTAGTTTCATTCACATCCATCAATCTTTTCATACATGCTCTTTTATTCTTCGTACTTCGGACACCTGCCTTTTTGAGCACATTTTCTATTTGATCTAAATGTGTCCTCCGAGGTCGTCCTCTACTAACATTACCTTACAGTTAGCAGCACCTTTTCTAAATTAACTACATTCATACATACTCACGGCTTTAAAACCCTAGAAAGGGTAGTCAGTTTTAAAATAAGAAATTTATCAGCCACTTTTGGAATTTGAAGGGGGAAAAGATTATAAAATAAGGTACAATAAAGATTGAAATGCAGGTTCTTGGTAATGGGTCTCCAACCGCATCACCCAAGAATTCCTTAAGAAGTCCCAATACCCTTAGTCGCCTCTTAATATCACTCATGGGAAGAAATGGGGTTGTCGCCAAACCATGTTGCAGACGTAGCGAAAAGAAAAAAAAAACATTAGTCGTAGTAGTCCAGGCGGTCACCCATCTAGACACAACTGACGTTGCTTAACTTCGGTGATCGCACGAGAACCGATGCGATGTATTCAATGTGCTAAGAAAGTTAGGCACGACACGCTGCTGCGTGTCTAGGTATAGGTACATTCACCGTATTATGTATAGACGATACTAATAGTTGTATTCAACAGAGAATACTATAGAACTGAACGTTAAATAAGTAGGCAGTACGTATCTAAGAACGAGTTGGAAATTAGTGAGATTCAATCACGCACTGATTAGCTAAACAAACAACGTCATTAACTGAGTTTACAATTATATGCATTGCCATCGCTATCTAATGTTACAGCGTGCTAACTTGAACATACTAACACTGAGCTGAGAGTTGCACCATGCATAAACTGAGACAAACTGAGAAATAGCTTTCACTGTAATCAGTTGATCATACAATTCATCATAAATTATCATATAACTAACTGCGTAAACACTTGCAATGCCATCGCTAATACTGTAGCGCACTAACTGGAACATAATTGCACTAAGTTGAAAGCTACATAGTGCCTGATCTGAGCTGAGCTGAGCAGTCGCCTCCACCTCCCCTTATAGCGACCCCGTACCACGCACGTGTTGGCAAAACACTAACTCTGAGCCTGAGCAAATTACTGAGCCTATCACTGAGCTAATCACTGAGCCAATCACTGAGCCAATCACTGAGCCTATCACTGAGCTAATCACTGAGCTTAGCACTGAGCTAATCACTGAGTTAATCACTGAGCAAAACAACTACGAAACATTGCATTAGACAAGGCTTAAATGTAACATAAACTGAGATATATGGCTTTATACATATGTGTGGTTAATTTATCATGGTTGTTAACGGTGAGGGAAAACATCGTGAGGAAACCCACATGGCTGAGTTGTACTTAGTCATGTGACAGTGTATTCGTACAAAACGGCGATAGGCTCGCCCCCTATCACGTGAGTACACTGTCCATGCAAAACGTGGGTACTCTGAACACCAGGTGACAAAGTCACGTGATGTTCAGAAGTATTAGTACCTCTGCCAACCCCTTCGGGGATATTCGGCGTGAACGTTTATGTTTATGTTTACAATGTTTAAAGGTTTAAAGTAAAAAGATTCATAAAAACTCACCTGATTTCTTACGAAAGCAAGTGCACTCCGTAGCGTCTACTCGTCGACTGCTCGGTGGCGGGCGTGGCGAGGCGAAGACAGGACAGGTAAGGTAAATTCCCCAGCGGGAAGCCCCTTATAACATCGAATTGTAGGCCGCACGGGTGTCAAGGGTATTCCCCAAAATATATGAACTACATCAGGTATGGGCAACCTTTGTCATGATGCGTGCCAAACTTATTATAAATATACAAATGCGGGCCAGGCAGAATACGAAAAAAAAAATTAGTAATATTTGTTCTATATTTTTTTATGGATAATGTATTGTTACAATTAATGAGAAATTTGTGCTGGAACTTCTGCAACAAGTTTATTTAAATCTTGGCAAATTTCACTTATATAGAGGCTAAAGAGTTTTCGAGATTTTCGTCTGTGAGTCTTGATCGGAGGTTCGATTTATTGGTCTTCATCATCAAGAAGAACTGTTAGCATTTATATGTCCTTCCAAAACGCAAACAATTATTCTCGCTAACGCTATCAGCTGTTTGTAATTCTCTTCATCGACATATGTCTTGTAAAACTCGCAAGTAAAGTCAGGTAAGAGTCTTCCTGAAGGTCGGAGTAGCGAAAAAGTTTAAGTTTCTTTCCCTTTTCTTAAGATCTGTAAACCTGTTATCAAATTGCTACAATAGTAATTTTAGCTCCTCAGCGTACTGAGCGTAAGCCACATTTTCATGATAAAGTTAGGAAAATGATAGTAGCTTCCAAACCTCATTTGAGTTTCCCATAAGCAAATTTTGGTTTGAAACGCTTTTAGAACAAAGAAACAACACGAAAACTTTTGAAATTAGCAAAATAACGCAGTGTAGTTCCAAACATGGAATTAAAGAACAATGCATGCTTGTTTATTTGACAGATTTAATTTGATTGGCTGCCTAATTACACCACGATAATGCGATGTTATTGCGTTTTTCGATAAGTTACCTATTCATTGCGCACGCGTGCTACAATTTACGTACTCAAAGTAACCATAACAAGCAATGGTTGTCATTTATATTACAAGTAGTCATTAATTTCAGTTTTCAATTTATTTTCCTATTCTATACAGCGCGCGTACCCAGTTTCCGCACGAAATTTCAAAATGTGTCTCGGGCCGGGTCAAAAGCCAAAGCGGGCCGGATCCGGCCCGCGGGCCGGCCGTTGCCCATGTATGAACTACATTCTGCACTAGGTCCATACTATTGAGGGCTTCCCCGTAACATTCAACTAGCAAAAATAGTAATCGCGATACTACGTTCGCGACAGGGGTAGTGCTATTCTAATCCGACACTACACAGCAAACTTTCTTACAATCAATTTCAATCACGCATTCTGTCCACTTCTCTCTCAAAATTCACTCTCATTGCCTTGTTCTTTCAAATGACTCACATGAAATATTCATAATTTCTTGCAACTCCTCTGGTGATGAAAGTAGCACTTGATCGTCAGCGTATATTAGGCATTTAATGATGAATCCACCCATAGTCAGTCCACAATTATATTCAAGCAACTATTAGAGCAATTCATTAATTCTATACTAAGAAGAACAACAGCAGTAAGCTGTGCAAGTGGAGATGTAAATATCAAAGAAGTAGAGATCTTTTTAACTAAACAAACTCTTTTAGAATTTCTACCCAAACGCAATATTATTTTATTGAAACATAACATAAACATAAACGTTCACGCCGAATATCCCCGAAGGGGTTGGCAGAGGTACTAATACTTCTGAACATCACGTGACTTTTGTCACCTGGTGTTCAGAGTACCCACGTTTTGCATGGACAGTGTACTCACGTGATAGAGGGCAGGCCTATCGCCGTTTTGTACGAATACACTGTCACATGACTAAGAACAACTCAGCCATGTGGGTTTCCTCACGATGTTTTTCCCTCACCGTTAACAACCATGATAAATTAACCACACATATGTCTTTAGAAAAGACAAATTGGTGTAGGCCCGACCCAGGATTTGAACACTAGTCGTTTGCACGATAACCGAGTGTTCTACCCACTCGGCTATCACGTTGATATTTTATTGAAAATTAAAGAAATAAAAATTTTGAATGACATGGCGGCGCATAAAAAATCATAATTTAAATAAAACAAAATAGCTTTGAATCATCGAAAATAAACAATAGTAACCGGTTAAATGTGATTCCCAGTCCTGTAGCTTTGATATTTACTCTATTTCGACAAGCTGGAAGTACGTAAGTCGTCATGTATGCATGTATGTAATTATACGCCTGTGCCTTCCCCCACGGGAAATGATGGCGTGAGTATATGTATGCATATTTGAAACAATACGCAGCTGCCTACCCCAAAAGGAAATAATGGCGGGAGTTTAAGTATGTATGTATGTAATTAAAATTATCTGCTTACCACAATCGGAAGTAATAGCGTGAGTTTATGTGTGTATGTATGTAATTAAACGTATCTGCCTACTCCGATGGGAAGTAATGGCGTGAATATTTATAATATAATATAATTTGCATGTATGTGATAAAACGTATTTACCTACCCCAATCGGAAATAATAGCGTGAGTATATGTATGTATGTATGAATATAATTATGCATATCTGCCTACCCCTATGAAATGGAACCCCTATCTACCTAACTACCCCTGGAAGTAATGGCGTGAGCATATGTATATCTGCTATAAAACTTTTATTATCTTTTTTTTGTTTACGTAATTTGCAATCATAGGCATGTAAAATTTCGGCAAGTCCTCTCGCAGTTGCGGGCACGAGGCGACTGAAGCGTCTGACTGAACGTTATTCCACCTTCCTGAGACGGAGCTACTAAAAATTTTGTGAGCTAGGAGCCAAAATTTGTCTACTTTTCAGAAGCCTAGCGTTCTGAACGTTATTCCACTAGTCTCAATGGAGATGCCGTGACTTTCAGACGTCTTCATTCAGTCAAATGGAATAAGCTCTTAAGCTATCAGGAGTTACATGTGTTACATACATGTGTTATTGTGAGTCAACCATAAAATATAGACATATGCTGTTGCGGAATATTTTTTAGACAATTTTATGTTTAATATTTCCGTCATACGTGATTTCTAAGTAACTTTAACCATTAAAGCTGCACACGCGACAGAAGCACAAAAAATGGAGTAATTTCTTCCGTTTTCCCAAAATTCCCCTTCACTACTTTGCTGAACAGTATACTATAACCTGCCCAGGACTATGAAAAATAATTGTACCAAGTTTCGTTAAAATCCGTCGAGTAGTTTTTGTTTCCATAAGGAACATACAAACCGACAGACAGACAAAAACTTTACTGATTGCATTTTTGGCATCAGTATCGATCCCTAATCACTCCCTGATAGTTTTTTTAAAAATATATTTCATGTACAGACTTGACCTCTCTACAGATTTATTATAAGTATAGATTATAGTTAATTTTACGTGACTTGACCGTTGACTTGTAATTAGTAGATTATGATTAAAGTTTAAGGGAAACATAGAAATAATCAGCAGGGTTCTTACAACTAAAAATAAAGATAGATTAGAATCAGAAAAAAATGTTAAGTGGACTCTACATAATCGGCAAAGAAGTTTAGAAGATTCGAATAAATCTGCAAATAACTAAGTAAATAAACTTGTACATACTAAACGTGTCAAGAATGTTCAACGGCCAAGTCACGTTAAATTAACTATAATAATAACTCGCAGTAAGGAACCTTAGACTTGGCTCCACTTATTTTAGAGATTTCATTACTTTTTAGAGATAAACAAGCAGTTCTATCGAGACTTAGCTAGATTTTTACAGAATGTTTTTTGGGGGTTTTCTCTTCTTTTTGACAGGACGTAGACTGATTGAATGGTTACATTTTCTTATTATTATATTATCTTGTGAAATGAAAAAAACTTTTCAATGTGTAAATAAATACACTGCCGGGATTTAAAATACAGCCAGCGCCATCTAGTGACGAGTACTGGTACTAATGCTAAATAACGTGAGCGAAGCCGCGGCTGAGTGCTAGTACATAAATAATAAAAATAATTGGACAGAATATTTTTATTTATTGAGTAGAGTACAGTTAATCGACTACTATTTCTCGTAAATACGCTTATTATAGTTTGGCAGTACTCTTTTATGTTTTCTCATCAGCGTCACCAGGTAGTCGAGATTTTCCATTAACCTTGTTCTGATAGTTTTTCTTTATGTGGGCGTTAAAATCTACCTCTGTACCAAATTTCAGCTCTCTAGGTATATGGGAATGGGAAGTACTAGTTCTATTTTGATGATCAGTGAGTCAGTCAATCAGTGTCGAAAATGTGAAACTTTGCATTAGCTTAACTTCGGAATTAATTGATCTGCCGACTTGAAATTTTGCATTTCAAGTGTGTGATTACGATTTTCTAGGTGACGAATATTTCAGCGTTTTAATCCTATCCAGAGGTTCTCGAATGGGGCCGTGAAAATGCGGCGAAACGGTTCCAGAAAAAGATGGTACGGCAATGTTTGCTCCGCTGTTTAATTGGCCTTCAAGTCTGTCCGCTATCACTTTCAGGTAGGTGTTGTTGCTGCTCCGCACCCTTCGCGTCAGAGAGGCTACCCGCTTGCGTATGATGGCGTGATAACCATCCAAGTGTGCCTCTGCAAACATGATTACGCGATCGCACTACAGAAACGTGGCAGTCCCAACAGCATCCTGAAAGCGTTGTTATATTGGACCCGCTCTCGGACTTTTTCGTGTGGTTAATCCAAAGGCTGCAAGTGTAAAAAGACTGCACCTAAAAAGTGTTATTTTTGCTTGCTTAGGGCATCTAGCAAACCTCCGGATCAACATATTGCTTCGGACCGAGAGCGACCTACGTTCCCTTTCCATATTGATACCATCCCGAAGAGTATTCGTAACTCAATACCCCAAGTACTTTAATTGGGTCACCATTTTAATCGGCTTACCTGCTATCATTACTTCAGGCACAGAGGAGTAATATTTGGTGCCAGCTTTAAACATCATCAGCTCTCTTTTGGTGGTATTATACTTAAGACCTCGGCGTACCTCTCACATTTATTCACCAACTGCCGCAGTCCACTGATTGATGGGCTCAGCAACACCATGTGATCGGCATAACTGATATTATTAATTAGCTGACCATCTATTGAACCCGATACCAGTGATGTTGAGCTCCTCAATCAGACTATTAACGTACAGACTGAAAAGCTTGGGAGAACTTAGCCCGTCCTGTCTCACACCGCATTCCAGTCGGTTCGCACCCCATACCGAGCCTGCCCACTTACCACGTTACTCTGGTGCCTGTACCAGAACCGAAAGTTATTTATGAGCTCTACGGGCAACTTTGTTTCAGAAAACAGCTTTTGCCAGAGTATAGTATAGGGTAAAATATCGAAGGCCTTCGTTAAATCAAGGAAACACGCCAAAACTGGAGTTTTCCTGTCCGTGTAGTATTGGGCAGTTTGCTTTAGGCACAGGACTGCTGTCTCAGTAGATAGTCCAGCTCTGAAGCCGAAATGGGCATCGTGCAGCTTTAGATGAATATCTAGTTGTTTATCGAGCAAACTGTCCAACACCTTAGACACCACAGTAGCCAATGATATCGGCCTATAGTTTTTCACGTCTGAAACATCACCGGTCTTGGTTTTTACCAACGGCACAACGACTGTCTTAATCATTTTGTCGGAAAGGTAAGAATGTGCTATGCAGCAATTAAATAGCAGTGTAAGCACACGGGACAGATGCGGCCCGGCTTGCTGCAAGTGTTCAATGCTGAGAGAGTCGTGGCCAGGCGACTTACCCCGGCTCATGCCTCGCACCACTGCCGTCACTTCCCTCGCAGTGAACACATGCCGCTCGCCCGTGGGTTGCCTCTGTCCCGCCACCTCGCATTATACCTTTTTTTCTTATTTGTCATCGGTACAGAGTTGTTACTTGTTACGGCCGCATTAGTCATAACATTAATCAGTTTGTCGTACATTTCACCAATTATTGTTTTATACGCAATATTATTACATGTACAATTACTATGGCAACACTTTTGAAATTGTGCAGGAAAGTCAATCAGTTTCAAATCATCATTACAGACATTATTATATATAGAAATTTGATTAGCATTTCGTTCGCCCCATGTCACTTTATTGAAATCAGATTTATCAATATCAATTTTATTTGTCAAAATACACATATTACAAGGGATTTCTAACGGGAAGTGATCAGACCAGTAAGAATCGTACAGAACTTTAGCACCCGTTACAGATTTCCAGGCAGCTTCTGATACTACGGCATGGTCCAACCAACTCCTAGAGCCATGAACATCACTGATGAAAGTATATGTATCCGAATTTAACTGCCACAGCTGATCATTGCAAAAGTTTTTAAGTTCTCTTCCAACTATTCTATACTTCTAACCCGTTATCTTCAATGATAGCACTAATCTCGCCCATACAGTCCGTGAACTCTGTGATGTGGTTCACCTGCCGGGTTCTGCCATCGGGTGGCATGTATACGGAAAGTACAAGGATCGAGCGAACAACCCGGCGCCTACGTCTATCGCCAACTTCACTGTGTACTCGAAGCCTAGGTGTAATGACGCCAGGAAAGAAACTTCTTGCGGTTGGACCCATAACTCTTGCAGAGCAACTTTATCCGCAGTTTGGCATAAATTATTAATATTCGTAGCCGAGCGGTATATTAATTGACCAAATTTAAATACGATATTTTTTGACTAGGGATAGTTCAAGAACTACACGTATGATTGAAATTATAAAACTTGTGTTCTACTAATCATTGGGATAACAAATATACCAAATTATAATATAAGTTTGTCAGCACCATTTTCCTTAACTTTTTTGATCCTGTGATTATAATCCATTCTGAAAAGTTATCAACAATGTTAATCAAATAAAACCACAAATCACATAATCGATTTCATATAATTTGTAACCTCATCAAACTTAACTTTCAACTGTTCAACACTTTCCAAGGTTTCCTCCCAATTCTGTTTCTCAGCAGCCCTAATCACCGCTTGGCCAGTTAGCCGGGCTGAAGATATTTGCTGGTCAGCTTGTACCTTATCCTTGTCTTCAGCTTCCTGGCGAGCCTTCAGGCTGTCTTCCAACATCGCTATAGTTAGTTCAATCACACTTTTGCAAGATTCTGGATTGTTTGGCCAGCTGCCATTCTGAAATATGGAATACTTTTGGTTATTATATCGGGCAATAAACTAATGTTTTAAAAAGTAACATTATATTGTTTGTACGTAGGTGAGGTTAACTGGCATATTTACGAGGTTTTAATTACACCCAGGGGAAATTAGAAATTTAAAAGCCACAGTTTCAATTAGAAAAGGGGAATAGCTGGTAAAATAGTAATAATTAACCGTGATAGCTCCGTGTGTAGATCACCGCTTATCGTGCAGATTATGAGGGTTCAAATCCCGGGTCGGGTCTACACCAATTTGTTTTTTCTATAGCCATATGTGTGGTTAATTTATCACGGTTGTTTACGGTGAGGAAAAACATCGTGAGGAAACCCACATGGCTAACTTGTAGTTAGTCATGTGACAGTGTGTTCGTACAAACTGGCGGTGGTACACTGTCCAAGCACCAGGTGATAATGTCACGTGATGTTCAGAAGTATTAGTACCTCTGCCAACTTCTTCGGGGACGTAAGTAGTGAACGTTTGTGTTTGAGTTGAGTTTTGTAATAAATGATAAGAAAATCGCCCTCCGATCACTTCAAAATCATCAGAACTTTAGCCGCCTCATACGACACTTGTAGGCAATTATCAATTCATTTTTAACTAATGTTAAGAATATCCTTCGGCTATATACGGTGTGAACGTTTAGGCTGAGTTTAAAAAGAATCAAGTACAAATTTAGGGTCTGATAACAATGAAAATCAAACTTACAAATGTAAATCCCCTATAAGCCTTCAACAGCCGTTGCGCCCGTTGCAGACAGTTGGATGTGACATCTGCATACAGCCTCCAGATGTTGGGGTTAGTTTGGTGAACCGATGTCACTCGACCGAACAGTTCTAACACTCGTTTTCGGAGTCTGGGTAAAATAAAGTATAGTATGAAATATAATAAGGATTTCTGGAGGGACTCAGTGAATTCAGATTCCCACCACGTTTGTGGCATTCCAAATATAGCTTTAAATAAACGCATACGGATTCATACAAACATAAATATGCTCACGGCTGTAATCGGCTAATAACAGGTAGCCAGAGCTTCAGAACAAGAAATTCCAAAGCCACTTTTGGAAGTTGAGCGCAAAGTTATTGTAAAAGAAAGGTTGTTGACGATGGGTCTCCAACCGCATTGCCTAAAAATCACTTAAGAAGCACCAATATCCGTTACTCGACTCCAACGATGACTCACGGGAAGAATTGGAGTGTTGCTATTTTAAGCAGACACTACACAGCTGTAGAATAGGGATAGGATTGTTAAATAGACCAACAGTACTAATTGCAATTATAATGATTTTTGTTCATGAAAACCTCATGTGGGGATTGTTTGTAATAAATAAAGGAAAGAAAAATACTACTTAAAAAGTTTAAAAAGGAAAAAACAATTTCGCACTAGAAGCCATTGACACTATAGCTCAATTGGCAGAGCGACGGGGGCGTATACACGGAGTAACTTTTTGACTATGACTTTTTTGTCATGGGATCGATGCCCGCTGGTGTCGAAATTTTCTTTCCTTTATTTATTAGTACTTATTGAGCACACTCTCAAAGGCAGGCGTCCGAAGTATGAAGAATAAAAGAGCATTTATAAAAAGATTGATGGATGTAAACGAAGCTAGAGAGGTTTGTCAGGATAGTACGAAATGGCGATCGATAGTCTCTGCCTACCCGAATGGGAACTAATGGCGTGAGTATAAGTATGTATGTACTAATTGCAATTGCTAACCTCCCCGCAGAATTTCCATCCGCATCCACCTTTTCCTCCACCACAGCTCGCACTAACAATGCCAATACTTGGATATCTTCAAACTTGCCCTGTAGGTCTAGTAAGCGGTGGACGCCTCTCATCACGTCTTCGAAGTGGCCCGTGTCCATGCTTATTATTATCACGTTGTCCCAGAGCTGGAAAAATTGTTATAGTATTATGATAATGAAAAGTTAGCATAATACATACATATACGCAAGACTGAACTCAAACGTTCACGCCGTAATCCCCGAAGGGGTTGGCAGAGGCAATAATACTTCTGAACATCGCGTGACATTGTCACCTAGTGTTCACAGTACCCACGTTTTGCTTGGACAGTGTTCTCACGTTATAAGGGGCAGGCATATCGCCGAATTTGTAGGTATACACTGACACATGACTAAGAACAACTTAGCCATATTAGTTTTCTCACGAAGTTTTCCCTCACCGTTAAAAAAATTATATATTAACCACACATATGACTTTAGAAAACACAAACTGGAACCCACATCCCTGCAAGATAAGTGGTGTTCTGCCCACAAGGCTATCACGGTTGTCTATATACTAACGGTTATAAATACAAAAAACGGGTAGCTTGAGGTTCAGAATCAGAAATTATTTAGCCAGTGTTGGAATTTAATGGGAGGACGATAGTAGAACTGAGTATCGTTCATGGTGGGTCTCCAGCCACATCGAGAAACAACCACATTAGCAACAAAAGTTTATTTTTCAAAGAGACGGTTTTGCGCCGGAGCTAAGCACGATTTGAAAGCCGTGTCTGCGGGGGTCGTTAGTCATTTATGAAATTCTATGAAGCTATAACCACGCGACGCCGGCGCAAGGGCCACATATACATATATATTATATGTATATATATATATAAATCCCGCTACCTATTTGGCGTCTTTTCACTTCGCATCGTTTTGACGTCCACCAGATAACGTTTACATAGCCTCAATTTTAGAGCATATACTAATCCAATTATTGTTGCTGAGGACCGTAATCTAATTTATTTTTTAATAAACCCATAATTGTTAATATACAAATATACGTATATTAACATGCATTGTCCAACCCATCTGAACCCACTACCACATCAATGTTAACCTGACCTCCGTTGTATAATAACAAATTTATTTTATATTCATAGGCATCTAACGTCCATATTTTTATGCGACGTTGCCAACTTTACAATAAATTCAACCGTATAAAATGTAAAAGCTAAAGCACCTTGCTAATTTGAAGGAATTCCTAATTTGTTGATAATATAAAAGAATTGCTGTTTGTTTCCATTTGTATTTCTCGCTGGCTTTATGCTTTGTCTAAATATAAGATTATTTTAGTAAGGGGCTCTGCGTGTGTTAATGTTTAATTAATCATTTTTTAAGAACATTAATGTACATGTAGGTTTGTATGTCTGTTGGCCTGTGGTACGCACCGTACGCATTGTGTTTTAGAATAAAACAATCATTTAATCTCTGCTTTATAATAAACAGAGTTAAGCGGTAATGGCACTTTGTGCTTAAACATAGAAAACAGAAGAAGATAAGACGTAGGAACTTTGGACGAGGTGGAAGATACGACATTTCAATCATTGAACTATTATTCCGCTACTAGTTATTAATCAATGATTACAATACAATGGACATTCACACATTTTGCGGATGCCAAATGCAATACGATATGAAATTATTTTCACATATGGCATCCGTATATCGGTTAGATACTATTATATAAAATTATTATGATATATAGATGAATATAAGAGAGTTAAGAATGAGGTGAAGAAGAAAATAGAAAAAAAGCGGGATTTGCAAGAGTGGTGTGAGAGTAAACTTTCTTATAATTTCCGGAATAACCAAAAGTCATTCTGGAAGTATATCCGGAAGGAAAAGGGAGTTTCCCAAAACACGAGAATGAGTGTAATAAGAGATGAACAGGGTGAATTGGCGACGGATGAAAGTAGCATGAAACGGGTATGGAAGAATTATTTTGAGGGACTGTTTGAAAAAGAGGATGCATCCATTTCTTCGCCAATCGACAGTAATGTTGATTGGAACGAAGAGATGGGTGATTTCAGTGACAGTGAGATTAGTATGGAAGAAATAATGAAAGCAATGAAAAGTATGAAAGTAGGGAAGGCGGCAGGGTATGATAGGATTACTATCGAAATGCTGAGGGCTGGTAAAGGGTTGGTGGCTTCTTGGTTGTACTTCCTTTTCCAAAAATGCTGGTCGAGTGGCAAAGTTCCTCGAGACTGGTGCAAGGCGGTGATTGTGCCTCTATATAAAGGAAAGGGGTCACACCAAGAGGCTAAAAACTACCGCAGCATCAGCTTACTCAGCATTGTTGGTAAATTGTATGCTAAGGTACTGATTGAAAGAGTGATGAATGAAACTGATGAGAAAATATGGGATGTGCAAGCGGGATTTAGGAAAGGAATGGGATGTATGGATCAAATCTTCTCTCTAAGGAGCATCACTGAAAAGTTCTTAGCTAAGAACCAGAAGGTGTATTGCTCCTTCATTGATTTAGAGAAGGCGTATGATAGGGTGGTAAGAAAGTGTTTATGGGAGGTGTTATCCAAGTTCGGTTTGGGGAGTCGACTTATACGTGCACTGGTATCACTCTATGAGTATTCCAGTGCATGTGTAAGAGTAAACGGGGAAAACACTGACTGGTTCGGAATTTCTAGGGGTGTCCGGCAGGGATGTGTAGCTTCTCCGCGGGTCTTCAATTTGTTCATGAATGACTGTTTGACAGAGTTGCGTGAAAGTGATTATGGACTAAGAATGGGTGGATTCATCATTAAATGCCTCTTGTATGCTGACGATCAAGTGCTACTTGCATCATCGGCAGAAGAGTTGCAAGAGATGATGAATATTGCATGTGAGTCTTTTGTAAGAAAGGGAATGAGGGTGAATGTGGATAAGACCAAAACGATGGTTTTTGAGAGACAGGAAGATGTGACAGAATGCGTGATTGCGATTGATGGTAAGGGTGAAGGAGTTTGTATATCTGGGAAGTTTGTTTACAAGGGATGGAAAATGTGATGAAGACATTGAAAGAAGAGTAAAAAAGGGTAATGCGGTAAATGGAGCAATGAATAGCCTAATGACCTGTCAATCGGTGTCTGAAAAGGCCCGAATGGCTGTGCATGATGCTGTTCTTGTTCCTACGCTTATGTATGGAAGCGAATGTTGGGTGTGGCAGAAGAAGCATGAGAGCAGAGTGAATGCAGTAGAGATGAGGTCCCTCAGAAAAATTTGTAATGTTAGATTGTGTGACCGAGTGAGAAATAGTTAAATGTTATTCGTGAAAAGTGTGGTGTGAAAGATGATATTGTAAGAAAGATAGAAAAAGGAATGTTGAGATGGTTTGGGCACATAGAGAGGATGGATGATAGAAAATTGGTAAAAGGGATCTATAGAGCTAGTGTGGATGGTAATGTTAGTAGAGGACGACCACGGAGAACACACTTGGACCAAATTGAGAGTGTGCTCAAAAAGGCTGGCGTCCGAAGTATGAAGAACAAAAGAGCATGTATGAAAAGATTGATGGATGAAAACGAAGCTAGAGAGGTTTGTCAGGATCGTACGAAGTGGCGATCGATAGTCTCTGCCTACTAATGGAAGTTAATGGCGTGAGTATATGTATGTATGTACCTATTATAAAATTTTAATATGGAATCAATTTTAAATTACAATCATTAAGTATTTACTTAAACAAAAGTCAGTCAGTAAGAAACAACCATATGAACAATATATTTCTGTTTTAAAATATAGCTAAAATTGCTTACATACGGACGTGATGAGTATCGACCTTCCTTTTATTGACGTTGTTTTTTAAAAACGGGTCATTATGCATGTAAACGTACTTAAAATATTTAAAAAAGTATATGATTGAAAACATGACTGCGTACCTTACCAATATGGTATATATATAACGCAAAAAGCGTTTGTTTTTTTAAAAAAAAGAGATAAATGTATACAAAAGTTAAATCAAACATGATGTGGAGAGGTAATCTAGCAACATTATTCAAAAATTATGCAAGGAGGATTATGGAACTACAATAATGCGGTAAAATATATATCGAATGAAACAAAATAAATAAAATTAAGATATACGGACGCCAACAAACATCATGTATTCGATTTTACGTTATCTGACGTCCGTATACTTACTGGTGTAACTGAAACTGGTATTTTTTGTTGGTTTTGGTCTACATCTACATCATCAGCTGAAAGTATAAACAATCGAAGATAGGGTGTTCTGTTGTGTTTATTTGTAGAAAAATGTATCGTTGGTGATGGTTCTCAAACCGCATCGCCCAAAAGCCCCCTTTTAAGAACCCCGTGAGCAGGAAGTGTTAGTGACATTCTGAGCCGGCACTACACGGAACTTTTACATGCATACATACATACATATTTATAGTAACACTTCTAATTTAGAATACACACATACATACATATACTCACGGCTATAAATCCCTTAACAGGGTAGCCAGAGCTTTGGAATGAGAAATTCCTCAGCCACTTTTGGAAGTTGTTTGGGTAAAAGATGGTGACAATAAATGTTTTTGGTGACATCACCCAAAAATCACTTAAAAAGCCCCTATACCCTTAGGCGCCTCTTACGATCACCCACGGGTAGAAATTATAAGCCGACACTACATAGCAAATAAAATTTAGAACAAAATCTGTAATAAATCACATAATCAACTAATCGTATAACCAACTTAAGCCAAAAAATAAGAAACAAAGGGTTACAATATTGGCATACTTTTCATTGATGAACATGTCTAAATCTAATGTTTTTCATAATATGCTATAATAAACAACATAAGAAAATACTCAATTGCTGACCTGACTTCACCCTAATAATGGAATATACCCTTTGTCAGGCTAATAAATATGAGATTTTAAGACTAGCAGCACATGGATTACCGTTCACAATATATTTACATAACATAACATAAACGTTCACGCCGCATATCCCCGAAGGGGTTGGCAGAGGTACTAATACTTCTGAACATCACGTGACTTTGTCATCTGGTGTTCAGAGTACCCACGCTTTGCATGGACAGTGTACTCACGTGATCGCCTTTTTGTACGAATAAACTGTCACATGACTAAGTACAACTCAGCCATGTGGGTTTCCTCACGATGTTTTCCCTCACCGTTAACAACCATGATAAATTACCCACACATATGTCTTTAGAAAAGACAAATTGGTGTAGGCCCGACCCAGGATTTGAACACTAGTCGTTAATAAATAAAGGAAAAAAAAATTTCGACACTGGCCTCGGTATAATCGGAAATTTTCATTCACATAAACAAATCATAAAACAACCCGCCGATGCGATGACACAAATGAATAAAATAAAAAAAAATAAAAATAAAAATTGTTTATTGGCATAAATTATGACACTACATAATGACATATAATTGAAGGAATATAAGAATAGGTACTAAAGTATCGCTTACAAGAGATTTGTCAACATCGCATTTCATTCCAAAAAACGCGGGATGCCAAAAACGCGGACCTATGAAAGTAACGTTTTCAACAACAGCGCCATCGAAATTGTTGACGGAAAGTGCCGGAACTCCGTTCAAATAAGACACATGCATATTCATGCAAAATTGGCGTCCAAAAAAAAATTTTTTTTCTTAGTTTCTCTTAGTCAGGTGATCACAGGGAAGAAGAATTTCGGTGTCTCCCATTCGACGTCCGTATATCGGACGCCAAAAGCAGGTGGACGCCACATTATATGCAAAAATCGACATAATGGACGCACAATAGGCTGCAGGATATATATATATATATATATATATATATATATATATATATATATATATATATATATATACATTATATTATATATTACAAAATTTTAAGGGGATATCGTGCAATTATGTAACTTTGAGCTGAGCTGACATTTTACATCAATCAACAATCTTCTTTGAAATCTGTCCATCCATATTTTCATACATGCTCTTTTATTCTTCATATAGGGTGTCTCAGTAAGAGTGCACTTTTTCATTTTAAAATAAAAACAAGTATTTTATTACAGAGGTGTGAAAATTTTATTGTATTGGAAAGAAGACATGTTCCGATTAAGTATGGAATAAAATAACCGGCAAATAATTTCCACGGCTCCGATGTCAGGCCATTACTCTATTCATGAAATTTTCCATGATTTTTGCACAGAGATGTTGCTGTATCTCACCGATAACGCATTGGATTTCCGATTTGAGCCCAGGAATTGTTTCAGGTTCATGCGCATAAACCCCAGATTTCACAAAACTTCGAAAAATAACCGCACGGCATTAAATCGCACGATTTTGGTGGCCAGTTGACATGAGAATTTTGTGAGAACGAACTGCCGTCGCTTTTTGTCGTCTTCCGATTGAGCTCCTGACTTAGCTGAGTCTTGCACGCATGAAGGTGGAGGTCTTTAGTCAAAATTCACTGCATAGTGCTTCGTAAAATTTGAAGTTGTTGAGAACGACGCCGAATTGATGTTTTCGGGGTTTCAGCAACACTCTCGTTTACAGCAGCAATGTTTTCAAGTAACTGACCAGTACGCTGACGCAAAAGATTCTCATTATCCATAATCGACCCAGTATCTTAATTTTTTTTACCAGTTTTTGAATGGTTGACTTTCCCTTATTTTTGTAATGAGTTTTCACAATTATAACGCGTTGTTTTTCAAAACACGCTCCAATTTTAATAATCGGAATAAACAGAGGTGTCAGCTGTGAAATTTTAGAGGTGCCACTTGCTTGAGTAAAAAAAATTCCAATTTTAAAAAGTGGTCTCTTACTGAGACATCCTATATTTAGGAATCCTGCATTTTCGAGACTCTCTATTTGGTGCAAATGTGCCCTCGGAGGTTGACCTCTACTAACGTTACCTTACACTTTAGCTTTATAGATCTCTTTTACCAATTTACTATCGTCCATTCTCTCTATGTGCCCAAACTATCTTAACATTCCTTTTTCTACCTCTTTACAATATAACTTAATGTTACACACCGCACTGCTCACGAATCACGCTATTTCTCATTCGATCAAATAACCTAACAATACAAACTTTTCTGAGGGACCTCTGCTTGCATGCTTCTTCTGCCAAACCCAACATTTCGCTGCTATACACAAGCGTAGAAACAAGAAGAGCATCATGCACAGCCATTCGGGGCGTTTCAAACACCGATTGTCTGGTCATGAGACTATTTAGTGCTCAATTTTCCGCATTGCACTTTTTCACTCTTCTTTCAATGTCTTCATCACATTTTTGATCCCTAGTAAACAAACTTCCCAGATAAACAAACTCTTTTACATGTTCCACTTTCTTACAATTAATTTCAATCGCTCATTCTGTCCATTTCCCTCCCCTCAATAAATATGGTTTTGTTTTAATCTACATTCACTCTCATTCCCTTTTTTTCACATACTCAGACCATATTTATTTTCAAGCAACTGTTTGAGTTAATTATATGGAATCAGGGGGCTACGAATCATTGTCTCATTCTCAGGTTTTAAAAACAATTCACATTTTTTTATCCTTAGTGTTTTCTGTTAAACGAAAATAACTTCAATAAAAAATATCATCAATGCAACTTAACTACTTACCTTCCAATTATCGTAATTGAACCGCAAAGACTCCATTAAGGCTCTGTAGGCTCTATGTTTGTCCCCTTGCTTGACATACACTTTGGCCAAGTTATTCCAGGCTTCGAAGGAATTCGGCTGTAAGTATGTATAGCGGCGGTAGGCTTTAGCTGATATTTCCCATTGCTCTGTTTCTAAGGCGGCATATCTGTAATACAGTAGTGTTAGGATTAATTTAGAGAAAATAAAAAAAATATAGCAAAACTGGATAATGGACTTGGGCTAAGATTTGGAATTAAAAATCCCTAAAACAATATCGGGTCATGGTAATCTTTGTGATGGTTTCTGGTCATTCATTTCACTTACCATTTTAAAGCGTCAGATCATTTATTTACCTCGTACGAGGAATGGATTCGTTTTTAATCTCAACTGACACAACACTGATCGTTTAAGTACAACAATAGAAAGTAACTGACAGAAAAAAATACAGATAAATCTATTGGATTTTTTCGTAGAGACCGGAGGAGACATACGACAATTTCTAGAAATATCTGCGGCACGGTAAAAAGAGATTTCAGATTTAAATATATTTTTTTTATTCAAAATACACTTCTCCAAAATTAATCATACTTACTTACTTATACTCACGCCCATTTTTCCCATTGGGGTAGGCAGAGACTATCGATCGCCACTTTGTACGATCCAGGCAAATCACTTTTGCTTCTGTTACATTCATCATTCTTCTCATACATGCTCTTTTATTCTTCATACTTCGGACGCCGGCCTTTTTGAGCACACACTCTATTTGGTCCAGGTGTGTCCTCCGTGGTCGTCCTCTACTCACATTACCTTCCACGTTGGCTCTATAGATCTCTTTCACCAATTTACTGTCATTCATCCTCTCTATGTGCCCAAACCACCTTAACATTCCTTTCTCTATCTTGCACACTACGTCATCTTTCACACCTAAACGTTCACGAATTACACTATTTCTCACTCTGTCGCACAACCTTACATTACATATACTTCTGAGGGATCTCATTTCCACTGCATTCACTCTACTTTCATGCCTCTTTTGCCATGCCCAACATTAATCATGCGCTTGGAAATCTTCGTCACTATTCGGCAACGATCGTGTTCCCCGAGCGTCGGGAGAAAATATGTATATAGAGTGGTAAGTGAATGTCATACATAACTTATTAGTAACGGAATTTGACTCGATGATTCCATGTCGATTTCCGTGATGGTGGATAAGTCCAATATGCGAGGATTTCCATACGGTTGCGAATATGCTACAATCTTTGTTGGATTGATTTACTTCGAAAATTGTGTAGTACTTTTAAAACCTTGACCTTGATTTCTTGAATCACCGTGCAAAATTTGGATGTGATCGGATCAACCGTTTAGGAGGAGTTCTGTGACAAGCCTAATACGAGAGTCGGGGGTAAATGGATACAGTTAAAATTAAATTCACATTTGAAAACAAACCCAAGAAGGGTGTATGATAACGGCTCTATATAATTTCACACAGAGAGAACACGTGCGGTCACCAAAAATATGTACAGAAAGATGATTGACAATGACGGACCTTTGACTTACCGGCGACAGCCACCGCCCGCCCGAATTGTTTGCGTTTGAGAACCTATGATATTGACTCGTATTACTTTGAAACAAGTTGCAAAATGCAAGTGCATCGTTTAGGGCGCTTACGATTCAATTATTCGGGTTTTTCCGGAACACGAAAATTACCGAAGATCTCCATGCGCATTATTAATTTTGGAGAACTGTACTGGTATATCTAGTAAATAATAAAACTTACGCCAACCGCAGCCACACCCGCTCCTGTATAGAGTTGATGTCCAGCGACTTCTCGAAGTGAGGGATGCACTCCGCGTACTTCTTGTGGTTAAACAAATAATTGCCCCAATGTCTTTGCGCTCGGCTGCTGCGCTCATTTGAAAACTCCCAGGCTTTCTCATAACACGCAATGTCGTCTGCAATTATTTTGAATTAAATACAGATATTTTAAGAGTAGCAGAATTACTGATGGAGGAGTCCTCGGAAGCGTATTTGTTCCAATGACTTGCCAATGACGTTATGGAGTAAGTCAAGGTATTCTTGGCTATTTTATGAGAACATGCCTTACTTTACGATCTTCGAAAAAAGTAGCAGCCACCCTATCGATATTAATATTATAAAGAGGAAAAGTTAATACCCATTGGTTTGGAGACTTCAATACCTATCTACCTATCACGGGTATAAATCCTGTAAATGGGTAGCCAGAGCGCCAGAAGCAAGAAAATACTCAGCCACTTTTGGAATTTGAGTGGGAAAAAATGGTAAAGCAAAGAATTTTTGGCTATGGGTTTACAGCCATATTGCTGAACAATCACTTAAATCACCCAAATACCCTTAGTCGCTTTGTACGGCACCCGAAGGAAGAAGTAAGTTAGAGCTATTCTAAGCCGAAAGTACACTTGGCATGAGGCTCAAATTTGTCAAAATATACATACCCGTGGCATCTCCAAGAAGGCAGTACAATTTCACTGTAGGCTTGATATCAATTTGCTGTTGTATTACTTCCGCAGCCTACAATAAAGAAAAAAAATTAACATTATTGGAAGTTCTATATTCAACTTGTTTATGTGCGCTGACGTTAAAGTCCCTATGATGGTAAAAGTATTATTTTAAAGTCCTTGTAGTATTTAGAATGAAGATTTTTGATTTAAACATAATTTTGTAACACATCAGCGACTGAATTTACAACTTGACAATTTTTGGCTTTAGATTCAACATTTGAAGCAAACATCGCACAATAGCTCCAAAATACTTTGCCTGTGATCAATAGGTATATATTATTAATTGTATCGAGTTAGTATCCTTTACATCATTTCATTCATTCATTGTATATTTCTAGGGGCTACCATGATCTGTGTAATATACATACATAAACCAACGGATATAAATCCTTAAAAGGGGTAGCCAGAGCCAGAGCTGAGGAATAAGAAATTCCTCAGCCCCTCTTGGAAGTTGACCTCCAACCGTATTGCCCGAAAAACCCTTAAAAAGCCCCAATACCTTTAGTCGCCTCTTGCGTACACCCACGGGAAGAAATAGGGTAGTACTATTCTTAGCCCTACACAGCTGTCAATATGTCTGTATATATTTATTTATTATACCTTATGCCTCAACTGCAAGGTAGTATAGCACACGATTACGTCCTCCCACAGCTGCAGTCGCTGATACTCCTCAAGGGCCGCTTTCACCAGACCCAGGCTGAGGTACAAGTCCCCTAGCTGCTGTCTCCACGTCCAGCTTGGAGATAAGCCGGACGCCCAGAGGTATGAAAGTCTGGAGTAATTAATTTAATGAGAAACATGACAGGCAGAAAAGTTAAAAAAACAAAGTCAGAATGTTCGAAAATATACATACATACATATACTCACGGCTATAAATCCCAAAAAGAGGTAGCCAGAGTTTTAGAGATAGAAACTTTTCAGCCAAATTCGGAAGTTGATAGGGGACAAGATGGTAGAAATAAAGTATATTTGGTGATGGGTCTCCAACCGCATCGCCCAAAAACAACTTAAAAAATCCCTGTACCCTTAGTTACCTCTTACAACACCTGAGGGTAGTAAGAGGTAGTGACATTCTAAACCGGCACTACGCGGTTATTGAAAGAGGTATGGCTTCAAACATAATATAATATAGTTCGGATAAAGTAAATATAAAAACGTACATCAATGTGTGTAATGTAAGGGGTGTAAGGTGAGGGATTTTGGTCCAGTGTATGTTCAGATAGCAGGTGAATTATCCAGCATACACACTGATTGTCCTACCACAAACGTCCACGTTCGTGCAACTCGAAAATCCCTAGCCAATTAAGGGACCCGCTCCATTGTAACATCTACTCCTGTGGTAAAAGTATCTGATTGCAGAGGGCCTTTTATATATACTAATATTATAAAGTATTATATAAATAAAGTAGTATATTATAAAGAAGTATAATAATTCGAATTGAAAAATTCTTTTTGAGTTAGATAGTCCATTAATCGAGGAAGGCTTCAGGCTATATAACATCACGCTGCCACCAATAGAAGCGAAGAATCAGTAAAAATGATGCAAAATCTTGTTCATAATTAGTTACCATAATATATAACATAACATAAACGCTCACGCTGAATATCCCCGAAGGGGTTGGCAGAGGTACTAATACTTCTGAACATCACGTGACTTTGTCACCTGGTGTTCAGAGTACCCACGTTTTGCATGGACAGTGTACTCACGTGATAGGGGGCAGGCCTATCGCCGTTTTGTACGAATACACTGTCACATGACTAAGTACAACTCAGCCATGTGGGTTTCCTCACGATGTTTTCCCTCACCTTTAACAACCATGATAAATTAACCACACATATGTCTTTAGAAAAGACAAATTGGTGTAGGCCCGACCCAGGATTTGAACACTAGTCGTTTGCACGACAACCGAGTGTTCTACCCACTGGGCTATCACGGTTGCACCATATTATGTTACTGAAGAATCAGTAAAAATGATGCAAAATCTTGTTCATAATTAGTTACCATAATATATAACATAACATAAACGCTCACGCTGAATATCCCCGAAGGGGTTGGCAGAGGTACTAATACTTCTGAACATCACGTGACTTTGTCACCTGGTGTTCAGAGTACCCACGTTTTGCATGGACAGTGTACTCACGTGATAGGGGGCAGGCCTATCGCCGTTTTGTACGAATACACTGTCACATGACTAAGTACAACTCAGCCATGTGGGTTTCCTCACGATGTTTTCCCTCACCTTTAACAACCATGATAAATTAACCACACATATGTCTTTAGAAAAGACAAATTGGTGTAGGCCCGACCCAGGATTTGAACACTAGTCGTTTGCACGACAACCGAGTGTTCTACCCACTGGGCTATCACGGTTGCACCATATTATGTTACCATAATATGGTACCATAATAAGTATATTATACTCACTGCACCAATATTATTAATATTGGTGCAGTGAGTTGGGATGGCTAAAGTAGTGCCATTCCGCTAGTAGACGTAGGCTTGCGGAAAATATCCGTTCACAATACAATACAATGAGTGTAATCGGAAATCAGTAAGTAACCCCTGGGAAATTGATTAATCATCAAACAATTTTTCCCAAACATCGTGTGAAATAATTTTCGTGCCGGTGTCTGACTGGTTAGTGTAATTAGAGATACGGTCATGTAGGTTTCGTCACAATTATTTTTACACATGTAAAGCATTTGATAGGAAACGACACATCCGTATGAATTTGGACATAACACAAGAGGTATGGGTCTAAATAAGGATTTGATACCCACCTGCCAGTAGACGACACTCCCGTTTTATCATTAACAATAGATTCGCATTGCATCATGGCTCTTTCCACAGTTCTCTTATGATTCGCTTCCAATTTACATCGTATTAGTAATGCTGCCACTCTTACTGACCATGGCCCTCGGGTCTGAGACAACACTGTCTCGATGTATGGCTGCACTTCCTCTACTAAAAGGTCGTCTTTTGGTCGGAACTTTTGCAGGTATTGTCTGTAAAAATAAAAAGGAACGAGTTAAATGGAGGATATTGAAGGATTTTATGAATGATAATTTTTTTACATACATACATATACTCACGGCTATATTTCCCTAGAAGGGGTAGCCAGAGCTAAGGAATTATAAATTCCTCAGCCACTTTTGGAAGTTGAGTGGGGAAAAGATGGTAAAAATAAAGATTTTTAGTGATGGGTCCCCAACCGCATCGCCCAAAAATCCCTAAAAGCCCCAATACCGTTAGTCGCCTCTTACGTACACCCACCGGAAGAAATGGGGTAGTGCTATTCTAAGCCGGCACTACACAGCAATTTTTTTAGTTAACTAATTATTCGAAACTTCATGCTGTAAGATATCATTTAAATAAATTTTGTAACCATAGGTTAATGCATCGCAGGAAAGTTCTTTTAACAATAATGCAGTCAAAATAGAAAAGGCAAATTTTGCTGATCTTCAAGCGGCAACTAAGAAAGATAGAAGGAAAGAAAATAATTTAATTGACAGTTGAACTGAAAGATACAACAATAACAATTAAATAATAAATATACGGACATATTTTACACAGATTAAGTTAGCCCCAAACTTAGTAAACTTGTATTATGGGATACTAACTCAACGATATTTTTAATATTATATAATACACATATAAATAACATCCAAGACTGAGAAACAAATATTGATGCTCATCACATAAATTTTGCCCTCAGCGGGGATGGAACCCGCGACCTCCGGACCGAGAAACTAGTCACCTAGTCGATGGATATTCGACCACGGACGTCGTCAAACTGTTAGATGTTAAGACTTAATTATTAATACAATGAAAAAATATGATTGTATAGGATATCACTAGAGAGCCACTTGGCCCTCGCCGGCCGACGCCCTATGAGACACAGAACCAGTCAGAGGTACTTTATAATGTGTGGTGGGTGTTATAGTACTGTATCACTTTCACGAGACAGATTGATAAAATTAAATTTCCAACTTACGCAGTAAACAAGCACAAAGTTTGCTCCAAACTCGGCAGATCGACATGACCAAGTTTCTCATTATACTCAATCTTGTTTAGCCTGACATCATCCTGCAATGCTATGTCAATAGGCAGGTTTGTGGAGCCGTGGCTCTCTTCTGCCGTCATTCGTTCTACTTCCACATCCAGTACACTTGATAGAGCCAATTGGGGCAGAGCTCTATGTTGGAACTTTGTCCGTTTTCCGAGTATACCTGTGGAATAAAGTGATTACTGTCTTAACATCAAATATAGTCAGATAGGTTCTTCAACTGCTAGTAGACGGTAAGAAGGGATTTATAGTAACTGTCAAGCTGGACCGGACCACTAGTAAATATAATACAAAAATAACAAATACAGGATAATAATAAGCTATTTTAACATCAACAAACCAGTTAGCTCGAGCTTCAGTCCAGCTACCTCACTGGCTTTCTGCAAATTCTCCTCGGCTTTCTGCACCCTCCCATACATCAGATAAGCCTGTCCAATTTCTAAATGCAACAAGACTTTCAGTCTCGGTTGGCTGATAAATATTTTTGAATTCTGCAGCTCATTTAGTAATTTAGCTATGAGAATCTCCAATTCAGAGTACAAGGTCGCACTTGTGTCTTCTAGGAATTTCTGGTGAGTAACTTTAACTCTGAACAGCCACCATAATGTTACCTGGAATGGATTTTTTGTAAAGTTTAAATATTTATCAATATATTACTGGAAGTTAAAGAAAGAAAGATATTATTAGAATGTTTTGTTCATGAAAACCTCATGTGTATATTACTAATATTGGTGATGGGTCTCCAACCACCAAAAATCCCTGAGTCGCCTCTTATGTACACCCACGGGAAGAAATGGGAAGAAGTGCTATTCTAAGCCAACACTACACAGCAGACTACTACTAAATAAAGGAAAGAAAAGTTTTGACACTTGATAGGGAAGGAGATGGTAGAAATAAAGTATTATTGGTGATGGGTCTCCCACCACATCACCCAAATACCACTTAAATAAGCCCCATACCCTTAGTCGCCTTTTATGTACACCCATGGGAAGAAATGGGTTAGTGCAATTCTAAGCCGACACTACACAGCAGACTACTACTCAATAAAGGAAACAAAAGTTTCAACACTTGATAGGGGAGGAGATGGTAGATATAAAGTATTATTGGTGATGGGTCTTCCACCACTTCACCCAAATACCACTACCCTTAGTCGCCTCTTATGACGCCCATGGGTAGAAAGGGGTAGTAACATTCCAAGCCAGCAAAACACTGCCCATACTAAAATGCTACTGTCTATATGGTGCTAAGTACTACTAATTAGTAGTTTTTACTATTGGATAATGGGAGTGACTAAAGATGTATTGTAATCACAAAATACTAATACAGAAATTTTAATAAGGATTGGATTTATTACATGTACCAACAACATGAATAGACTGAGTTTTTAAATTATCTTGGGCATGATAATATCATTATGGGAGAAAAAAGTTATGGCAATGGAAATAAGTGAGGGGTACAGTCACAAGTCACAATCATTTCATCTTTCTGTGATTGCTTGCAATTTGTACTGCAAGGTATTTAATTAAAGTTGTCTTGTTTATTCTTGAAATGTTAGAAGAACAGACTCTTAAATATATATTTTTTTGTATTTACAAATACACTAAACAGGCACAGTCCATATTTTAACCATAAAATATGTTTACAATTTGGTATTATTTTGGTACATAAAATTTTCCATAGTACTTTTTGAACATGAAAGTGTATTTTTTGGGACTTAAAATAATAAGCTAATTTATAATAACTATGCATGATGCTGTCCTCGTTCCTACGCTTATGTATGGCAGTGAATGTTGGGTGTGGCAGAAGAAGCATGAAAGTAGAGTGAATGCAGTAGAAATGAGATCCCTCAGAAAAGTGTGTAATGTAAGGTTATGTGATCGTGTGAGGAATGATGTGATTCGTGAAAGGTGTGGTGTAAAAGATGATATTGTAAGAAAGATAGAAAAAGGAATGTTGAGATGGTTTGGGCACATAGAGAGGATGGATGACAGTAAATTGGTGAAAGAGATATATAGAGCCAATGTGGAAGGTAATGTTAGTAGAGGACGACCTCGGAGGACACATTTGGATCAAATAGAAAATGTGCTCAAAAAGGCAGGTGTCCGCAGTATGAAGAATAAAAGAGCATGTATGAAAAGATTGATGGATGTAAACGAAGCCAGAGAGGTTTGCCAGGATCGTACAAAGTGGCGATCGATAGTCTCTGCCTACCCCAATGGGAACTAACGGCGTGAGAATATGTATGTATGTATGTATGTATAATAACATAACATAAACGTTCACGCCGTTTATCCCCGAAGGGGTTGGCAGAGGTACCAATACTCCTGATCTCACATGGCAAGCGCCATCTAGTTTCCAGAGAAGGTACCCACGTTTTGCTTAGACAGTGTACTCACGTGATAGGGGGCAGGCCTATCGCCGTTTTGAACGAATACACTGTCACATGTCTAAGTACAACTCAGCCATGTGGGTTTCCTCACGATGTTTTCCCTCACCGTTAGCAACCATGATAAATTAACCACACATATGACTTTAGAAAAGACAAATTGGTGTAGGCCCGTCCCAGGATTGGAACTCACGCCCTTCTATTTTCGGGCGGGTGTTCTACCCACTGGACTATCATGTCGCTTTTTTATGTACGCATGTATAATAACTATATCAAAAATAGTTCATTCCAATCAAAAATCCATTTCACAAGCAATACAGCACTAATATCTCATTCAAATAATAATAACAATTCAGCAGTAATCTAAAAATGATTGTGGTGGTATATGTGTTTGTAAAAACAAAACTATTTATTACTTACCAAATTTTCATGGACTTCATATAATGTTGAAAACAGTTGTAAGGAAAAGTACAATAGTTCAGGATTTTTTATATTCACAAACAAGGGTTCAGAATCACATTGAAGTAAATTTAATGTGTCTATGGTACTTGGCCAAATCATGCCAAAATATTCAGTTGAATTGATTTCTTCTGAGTGAGGATCCCAATTAATATTTAAAAAACTAAGGAATGCACTCGTAGCTATCCTCAATATTTCATGTAATAAATTCTCATTCTCTTGAGATGTTATGTAGTTGTTTAGCAGAGCTTTATCCAAAGCTGTTTGAAAAATCCTTTCAATAACATTTCTATTATCTATAGACCATTTTCCACACCACAGTCTATTGAATACATCATCATCTGTAAAAATACATTATTAAATGGCAATAAAATAAAAGCAAACAATTTGAATTAAGTTTATTTCACAATCACAATTACTTACCAGTTGTTATGTTTTGATCGTCAAAATTACACAAATGCAATGCATTTTCCAGCAACATCATAAACACTTTTATACCAGTTTGGTGCTACAAGTTATTTTATAGTGTTAAATAGAGTTCCCTTGCAGCTTTAACAAGAATATTTTCATAAATTCACAAACTTCACAGCAAATCAATTGCAAGCACAGGCACACACAGCTCAAAACATGTGCTTTTGACGTTTCAATTGTTTCATTGACAGATAATTGTCAACTTGACAATGTCAACTATTGTCTAATCACATAGAACAGCGAAATGTGTAAATAGGTAATAATGTTATCTGTGGTTGCATCCAAGTATAAGCCTTATTGCCAGATTTACGATCATTATTCAAGTAAGCAGCAACTGCCTCCTGGTCTCGCGGTTAAGCGCTTGGCTTTAACTTTGGAGGTTTTGAGTTTGATACCCGGGGCGTAAAGTCAGAAAGTTAATTAGTAAGATGTAACCAAAGTTATTAAAATATCAGAAAATAAATACTAAACTATTAATAATCATAGCCTCGTCACTTGTCTGTGTTGGCTGATTGTCAGATAGAATCTGGCTCAAAAGGTCTAAAAACCAGAACTGTGCCTTTAGACAATTATTTAAAAAAAGTCAAATTGAATTGAATTTTTAGGTTATGCAAAGTAAAACCTGAAAGTCGTGATATGTTTGTTGTATAAGTTGACTTTCAGCGTTAAAAACTGATATGAAATTCTCAAATAAATTGCATTTAATTCTAGTCGGAATTATTACATTACTATGTGTCATACTATTTATAAAATTGTTTCGCATGTTACGGTAAGGTTATCTGTGAAGTATGTTATGCTTTCCCGCCAGTAGATATATCAATTATTTTATTAATTTTCAATCTTTGCAGATCCGTGTTGCCTTGGTATGCTAATTGTTGGTTTTGCAATACAAATTCATGGATTAAATTCCCAGAACGCAATGCTTGGACTTGTATTCACTGTGAACAATACAACGGTTTTACCAAGGTGAGGTTATTTTTAGACTTGATCATCGTTAATTTATGTTATCCTAGAATTGATGTTTTAGTGCTGTAACTGTTTTTATTATAATCTGAACAACATGTAACAATGTCATATATGGATTTTATCATAAAAGTCAATGTATGTCACTTGTATGTTAACTGGCCCAGGTTTGTCCTGACTCACCATTGTATCTTAATGTATTATTTACTGTTACTAGTAAACATTAAACATGCTGTGTAGTGTCGGCTTAGAATAGCATACCCTGTTTCTTCCTGTGGGATTACCTATGAGGGACTAAGAGTATTTGGGACTTTATGAGGGATTTTTGAGCGATGTGGTTGGAGACCCATCACCAACTACCTTTATTGTACCATCATCCCCACTGAACCTCCAAAAGTGGCTGAAGAATTTCTAACTCCTTAGCTCTGGCTACCCCTTTTAGGAATATATAGCCATGAGTATATGTATGTAAACATTAACTGATATGTTACGGAAATGTATAAATAGATATCAAATTTCTCCACATTATTTTATCTCCAATTAATCTTTAAAATAGCATATTATGTTTAATTGGCAAAATATACAACTTCCTAACCAAAATTACTTATTTCATATTATTTTTACGCTCTTTGTCTTTATGGGTATGTAGATATATTGATTGTTGTTAAAAGACTTACAATGTAAAATATTTCATTCTAGGATGGAGACTATAACAAACCACTCTTCAACTCAAGTGACCAGGTGATTAAATCTCCACTGGGCTTCAAGCGAAGCCCCCCTAAAAATGGGCTCTGCAAGATGTGCAATATAAATCAGCAGTTGAAAGTCACACAGCTTGCTAACTTTATCCCAATGAATAAAAACAACTATGACCATGAAATTGAATCATATAGGTTTGTATATTGGAAAATGTTACACACAATAATAGCACAAGCTCATTTATTCCTGTAGGTGTCATAACATAAGTGGTGTCCTGACAAGGTGACATTAAAGTTTTGGGGCCTTTTTAGTTCTTTTTGGGCTGTGGCTTGAGATTAATCACAAACCTACCCTTAATTTTTACACCTGCAATTTTTATGGCTAGATTTTTTTTATGTATCTGGCTATCCCTTTTTTGGGATTTAAAGCCTTGAGTAAATGTATGTATTTATGCTAGATTTTACCACTGCACCAAAGTAAACACAATTTATGACTTGAGGATATAACAACTAGGACTAAACAAATACCACCACTAAACATTTCAATGAGGTTTCTAAAATTGAGTATGTTTTTTTCAATACAGTTTTTAAAATTGAGTATATGTTAAAATCTTAATGTAAATTTCTGAGATACGCCTCTTTGTCACACTATGTGTTACAATGTCTTTGATAATATCTATCTGCAGATCTATTAAATCCATGCCAAAATAGTGGTTGTGTTACTGTTAGGAAAAAAAGAAGCTCTGCTGGTACACAGTACAGTGTAACAATGAGATATACCCTAAATTTCTGGTGGTTGCATGGATTTATATAACCCTAGTCTTCTATATAATTAAAATTGATAGCAAAATGTGTTTGAAAGATTCAGTTGTAAAGTGTTTCTTAAAATTTGGAAAAGGTTTTAAGCTATAAGAAAGTGGAAAAGTTGTGAGGATAATATTATAAACATATTTTTTCTCATCACATGACAGACCCTCAGCTGGTCAGCTAAATACAATTTGATGACATCCATCAAGTGAATGTTAATTATTTTTTGAGAGTACTAAGTCTGTCAGGTCATCTTGTACTTACTATACTATATTACAGATTTATTATTATTTTATCATCTTACTATAATATCACAAACTTAATTTCTTTCAAATCTATATTTTCTATCTATTCTAATATGTTGAGTATAATTTTCATTTAAATTTTGGATTAACTGAGACAGTTTTTTAGCAATGTGGGCAAACCTACCACCAATGAGTGAACCAATACCTTGGTTAAGGTTGAAGGTAATGAACATATGTTCCCAGCAAAAGACTGCTAAATATGGAGACCATTGGTGATGATTACAACAGTCAACAGCTCATCACCCTTTGTGGTGTGATGTGAAGTTACACCATTATTACTCATTTTAATATGCAAAAGTCCTTACTTTAAATTAAAATCATCATAAATAATATTAAAATAAATGAATCAGGTATTAACATGTAGTCTAATTATAAACTGAGTTTCATGGCTACACATTGATTCAGATTTACCGAGATGGTAATTTAGATTAAAATTTAGTTTATTGAAGTTGAGTCAAAAGCATTCTAGTTTTAACATTCAATAAAAAATAAATGATATAAGTTGCCAGCATTTCTGCCATTGTTCTATTCCCCTACTTTATCAATTAGTTTTCGTATTTCAATATCTCTCTTTATTTTCCAGGGCCCAACTAGAAAAAGCATACAGACTGTGTAGTCCATGCAAGAAAGTATTACAAATTAAGTTGCATAAAGAAAAGGAGATGCTTCTTGGCAATAAATTATTGCAAGCACGAACACCAGAAAAGAAATATGAAAAAATGGATTCTAACAATACCAAAACTAAATTAATAAATAAATTATCAATGTACTTAACATTAATGCTATTGATTTTAGTAGCAATTGAATTGATCAAAATTGTATCCAATAATGAACTGTTTTCCAAACATTGGATGAATTACACAGTAATGCTGAAAAGTATAGTAGAAAGGCTGTACACAATAATGAAATGTAAAATAGACTCAGTTGTACCGGAGTCAGATGAAATAATGACATATTTCAAAAACTCCCTTGACATAGATTATGCGACATATATACCAGATTTAAAATATGATGTACAAAAGTATTTTAAGGATATGATTTTTAATAATTTTGACAAAGTAAATGAAGTTTTACAAGATGTTTTTAGTGGAATTGCTTGTCTTTTACAAGTAACTGGACATATTCTCAATGTGAATGAAATGAAAGTAGCTTTCGCAAATGACCTCTTTATTACAATCTTTGTGGCTTCCAATATTTTGAAGGATCACTTTGCATTGACACCAATAAAGTTGTGTTTGATTAAGGTAAAGAAAAGACCAATAATTTCTTTAATGTGTTTATTTTGACCAAATATAATTATAATAATATGTTTCAGTTACTGTGCGTGGCGGCTTCTGTCACAATTTACACCAACATATCATATACGAAGAAGAGTGATAATACAAAAGTTAAGTCTCCAAACAAAAATATGAAAAATTTGATAAGAAGCTCAAGTGTTGCTGACGAGGATTCCTCATCAATGGAGACTGATGATGACGTGTCTTTGTGCAAATTTGGAGTTCGTAACCTAACAGACTCCTCCAATGAAAATATAGGTCTGCATAACAACACATACAATAGTGGGGCATCATTTACTTCTCGTGCTCAAAGTAGATTATGTTCAAATTCTAAAATGAATACTATGTATACTATGAACGGCCCCAAAGTAGTTTCAGATTCAGTGTTCGTCAAACCCTCGCCATTCAATAAGTACCAGAAGCTATCAAAAGATGATTCGGACTCTGATCTGGATGAGAGCATAAGTTCCTTATTTATTGGGAGCCCAAAAAAACCAAGAAGTAAAGCTGACTCAATATTCTCTTTGCGTAAATTTACGGCAGCTCCTAGTATATCAGGGAGTCATAGGCCATTAATATCACCAAGTAAACTAGGTCACGGAACTTCATGGGTAGCTGGTGGTTATTGGGGTTCGGAGAGTGAGCGGCAGTTGTTCAGTATTAACAGCAGCAGGTCATCGAGCCAGAGCTCAGGATTTGAATCTCAAACATCTAGTTTGAATCAAAGGCATCTATTCTCGCAACCGCCATCAAGAGATGAACTAGAGGAAGACCGCTCAGTCATGATGGATCGCTTCCAGAATTGCAACATGGCCAATTTCGGTTATCAAGTGCCGCAAAGTTTCAGTCGTGTAAGTTCACCAATATATCCTCAAATGCAGTACAACAGCCACGTGCACATACCTCAGGCGAGATTCTCAAGTGCTAGTTCTAGTGTGTATTCTCACCCACAGTATGCTCCCAATCAAGTGTTCAAAGCCCCCGGTGGGCCGAAAATTCTAAAACTACCTCAAATGAGCTTGTAACAGTAAACTATCTGCTTTTATACATATTTAAGTTTTGTACTTGTTCTTTTGAATTTTTTACTATTGTTAGCTGCCATTAAGTTAAGGAATTTTAAGTTATAAGTCGTTGTTTAAGATTAGATTTTGCTGATCTCGTATTTTGTCATGTGGCGAATTGTAAAAAACATGAAGAATTATTTATTGTTGAAACGTTTTTCAAGGACGTCACTGTCCTATATTAGACAAATTGTGATATTAGGTGATTATTGTTAAGAGAAAAACTGGAATAATTCTTGATGTTAAGATTTTCTCATAAGTTTCGGCGGACGCGGAGATGGTTTTGACATAGACACACCAAATGATTTTGTGAATTTGCTGAAAATAAAATGTTATGGTGTGAATTTGGCTTTTATTCCTGTATCCTTCCTTATCGATACATTAATTCCTAATTACTTATACTCACGCCCAATATTCCCATTGGGGTAAACAGAAACTATCGATCGCCACCTAACATGATCCTGACATATCTCTCTTGCTTCTCTCACATTGATTATTCTTCTCATACTTAACCTTTTATTCTCCTCACTTCGGAATTTCGCTTTTGTAAGAACGTTTTCAATGGCTTTAAGTGCTTGGCCTTTCTCCATCAACAGCCCTATTCATATTGGATCATTAAATAATTATATACATATACATAAATGCTTTTTCGGCAAAAATGAATGAATAAAGCTCCAGCGAGCTTGTAAGCTACATAGATACATATACTCACGGCTATAAATCCCTAGAAGGGGTAGCCAGAGCTAAGGAATTAGAAATTCATCAGCCATTTTTGGAAATGTGAGTGGGGAAAAGATGGTAAAAATAAAGGTTGTCGTGTAAGCTACTACATAAGTAAAGTATTTGTGCTCCTACCTCCTAAATATCGCGTCACATAATGTTATATGTAACTGACTGATGTTATAAAAATATATACCAAAAATTAAGCCTTTATATAAAAAAAATATAATCAGCAACTTAGTTATATAACATCATGAACATAGTATACATATTGTGTATTTGATTAGTAGTTCGCTAAGTAGTGTCGGCTTAGAACAGCAATACCCCATTTCATCCCGTTGGTGTTCGAAAGAGGCGAATGGTATCGGGGCTTTTTAAGTGATTTTTCGGCGATGTGGTTGGAGACCCATCACCAAAAACTTTTACTTCACAGAATTCTCTTCATCGGACATTGTTAGTGTAGTGTGTCGTACACCTAATAACATTTTGTGATTGAGTGATGTGAGGGTACTTTAAACACTCCTCAATCACAAACTACCTGCCGAGCCAGCTCGTCAGTCAGCCAGTACCGCGGCACCAGTTGGCGTACCGAAACGTCGCGACGTTTGCCCGACGCGTCGGGCAAACATCACGTTAGTGATTAAAAATAATTCGTTGGTTAATACCGATTATTATGAATAATGTTTTACCGGAAATCGCATATGGATCTGCCTCCAACAAAGTGATCCGCCCTCTTGGTGGAGGTATCAAGTAGCCACGCCTGTCGTTTCGGAGGTCCTATGTCCAGCACAGTAAGTCTATTGGCTGATGATGACGATGTGATATGTCGTATGACGGCATTTTTGAATAACATCATAAATGCAATATGGGGCTTATTGAGATTGGTGGGCAGTGCGGTTAGCAAATCAAACACGAAAACATTAACCACAAACCCCCAACAATTTTGCTTATCTGGTTTTCAGTATTAATTATACGTTTCGTGTTTGTTATAGGATAGGGAAGGTCGGTCAATTACTTATCTATAGCCTTCCTCTTCACATTCATCATATCCTTGATTGTTGGAGCAGTAAAAGAGTCATCGTACAAACTCCTTGCATAATCGGAGACACCAGTGCATGGCCAATCTTGAAATGAGTGTCTTTGTAATCCCCAATCTGCGAGATTTCCCTGTCAATTTTAATTATGTTAGTTGATTACCGACACTAAAGAAACCAAAACGTGAGAACTCTGAACACCAGCACTAGTTGCATAAGGCTTGTAAGAGCGCGTATGTCACATGAGAAGTGAGAAACCGACAGTTTGTTCATACAAAATCTGTCAGTATCTCAAATGACATACTCGCTCTCACACGCCTCATGCTACGGGGGCATGTGACATTAATGTCACGTGATGTTCATAATTATTAGTACCTCTGCAATGCCTTCGGTCGGGGATATACGGCAAAAACGCCTGAGTTCGAAATACTAAAAAATAACATCTTAGGATAATGACTTCAGGAGTGATGTCGCTTTTGTAGCGATCGATGAGGCAAAACATGATGAGGAAATCCGCATGCCTTGGTTTTTGTAGAAAACAGCTAAAGTCTACCACGGAAATGGACTGTCCAGAAATACCGTGGTCGTAGATAATCACAACAAGTATTTCATGTTTTTAATCACATAACCATATTTTAAAATGCCCCTGATTTCTTGTAAGACACCCACGAGAAGAAATGGTGCTACTCTAAGCCGGCACTACACGGAAGATCTCGTATCCTCAAAATAATCATTATGACCATGGGACCAAATTATCTCCGGTCTTTTTGGCATGTTTGTTTATCCTTTTATAAGACCCTCCTCTGGTATCCAGTAAGTATGACACATTACAGTTCTAGCATCTTGAGAATACGATTGAAACCAAACTGAATGTTGTTAGTCTCAGTTTAAGATTGCTATCAAAGACGTATTCACTAAACTAGGCGCGTTAAAAACTGAGTCGCGAGAGCAAGAGTTCTAAAAGGTGTGAAGCGTGCTGAGACCGTTAAGTGCAAGCGAGATAGATATATGGAAAAGAAATGGCCCAACGACTCAGTTTATAATGCTACAAGCAAGCCACAATATAAAATAGGCCAACATACATAGCATTCAGTAAAATCAGGTTGAGGTACGTATGCATGTTTCGCAGTACTGTATTTCCGGGGCGCAGGGCCACACAGTGGTTTGGGCAAGAGTCCATACACGATGTTGTTAGTTGTGGCGTAGTTATTGCAGTACTGGTGGCTGTCGTGAATGAGAACGATACTCGCGTAACCCTGTGGTCGAAGATTTTATAAGCGAAATTATTACAATAAAATTATTAGTAGGAAATGGGTAAAGCACAGACTTACACAGTTTGTAAGTTGGTTGGGTATATAAATAGATCTCTGCATTTTAATATCCAAAAGAGAAGTTTTGAAACATGGGTAAAATTCTTAATAGTTCCATTATACTATTTAGGGTGTTTTTAATATCGTGCGGATATCATCACGCGTGCGGGATTGCCCCGCATGCGTAAGCCCCGCAAATGTCCTTTTCATAAAAGTATTTATTATAATGCGTGGAATACGGACGCGGGACGCGGGGGCAGCAGCACCGCGACATATAGACTATCGGGTTTCACGCTGCGTGAAATTTTCTGCATGCGGGGCAATACCGCACGCGTGACGAAATCCGCACGATATTAAAAACACCCTTATTCCCCGCACATCGTTGAAGATAAAACCTTATAGGAAAACAAGTTCAAGTCTTCATGCCTACTATCATAATACTTGTTACATTACAGAACCGCTTATGTATATGTATATCCTACGTATTAAACCCCTTCCTAGTGAGTAAAAAGCGACGTATAAGCATCTGATTCCTATGAGCAACAAAAAAAAGAGGAGCAGGCGATACTTGTGCGCGAAAATAACTAGATGGAAACATTCCTCAGATGGCACAACACAGGTCAACAATACAAAAAATTGGTACCTGTTCACCCAACAATTTATTCTTCCTAAAATCATTTATTCGCCGTTCAGGTTTCAGCTTGCTGTAGTCTGTCTTATCTTTTGTAGGAACATAGCCACCGGCGTCTTTTGGTACCTCTATTAGAGCTCGATCCTCGACCCAGTTACCTTAAAAATCAGGTGCTCATATAAGGCTCAGAGATGTCAGATGAATAGCTTAAAAGTTGGAGAAGATTTTTTGAACAGCAAACATAGTTAGATCCAACGGGTATCACTTACCCAGCAAAGGACCCGCTTTAATTTTAGCCATGTCGGTTAAAGACTTAAATCAACAGAAATTTAGACGAAAGTTACATTTACGAACTTACTACAGTATCACATCACAGCCAGAAAGAACATTACGAATTTGGTTAATAACACCCCAAAACAATCAATCATTTATTTAAGAAATTTGAGACTTCAAAATATGTGAAAATGACAAGATTATTAGTTTGACTTAAAGACTTTTCTCAGATCACTGCAGCATTTCATCATGTCATGTTACATGATAAAATGCTGCAGAGTCGTGCATACCCATTTTTATTTAATTAAAGCATATCTAGCTCTAAAATAAATTTATATTACCAAAGTGCTAGTTACTTAGTAGAGATTGCTTGTACCAGAAAACATGAATAAATGTAGTTTAACCATATTTACCAGTAACAATGCAAAGATGTGAACAAAGTAAGAAGAAAGAGTTGTATAGTGTGCTTATACTCCCTTACATATGTCATATCTGCTAATATCTCATTCATACAAATAACCACGGCGATAAATCCTTACAAGGGGTAGCCAGAGCTTTGAAATATGAAATTACTCAGCAACTTTTGGAAGTTATGTGGGGATAAGGTTGTAAAACTAAGGTTTCGGTGATGGGTCTCCAACCGCATCGCCCAAAAACACTTTAAAAGCCCCAATACTCTTAGTATTTCTCGTATACAATATTATCTCTCTAGCGTTTTCTCAGAATTACTCCTGTTAAATATTGGCGATTGGCTGATTCTATTATGGAAATGCTCTAGTAAAACTGAATATTCAAATACATTGCTACAGTAAGATTGAGTTCCTCTGGATCCACCTACTATACCGTATAACCAATTATATGTATTTCAAGTATATGTATTGCCGTGGAGCGCCGCCGTCGGATTAGAATGTCACTACCTCTTCCTAACCACGAGTGTCGTAAGAGGCGACTAAGGGATCGGGGTTTTTAAGTGGTTTTTTGGCGATGTGGCTGGAGACCCATCACTAACGATACTTTATTTCTACCATCTTGTCCCTATCAACTTCCAACTGTGAGGAGCTTCTAGGTCTGAAGCTCAGGCTACCCCTTATTCGGATTTATGGCCGTCAGTATAAGTATGTATGTATTTCACATCGAAGGGCAGGGTAGGTATTATAATCCAACTTTCGTATAAATGTATCACTTACTGATTAAGTATGTTCTAGACTCTCTATCATTTTCAGTATTGAATGGGTAAAACTGAATTTCACGCATTAGGATCATATAACGCATAAGCAATCGTCTTCGAATAGCACAATTCCATGTCTTCCTGCGGTGCAGGGTTTTCGGGCTGTTAAGTGATTGTAAGCAATGTGGACTGGCCAGACTCATCTTTAAAATTATCCTATATTTTAGAATCTTTTCAGCATGAGATGCAGAGACTCGATTGCCACTAGATATACTTAAATTCATCTATTGATGCCCTACTCACTGACATAAATGTACCATTTTCTTAATCTTGATTTCATTATTACTATGCGTTTTTATATTATATATGTATGTATCTGTAGAAGGCCATTATATTGACACTACACATTCCAGTTGATGTAGAGCTAGTATCAAGTCCTAAGCTTTAACTTATTGGATGTTTAAGTTTCCTAGCCACACCTCCCAAGTCATTATTAGTTTTAAATGTATAAAAACATGAGTCAAAAAGGGAAATATAAATAAATATGTTTATCTGGCTTAAATGGATAATGAAGATAATTCTTCTGTGGTTGTTATTAATCTACTCCAGAGCTAACAATTATTATGCCAATAAACAATAACTCAACTAATTCACCACTAAAACCTGGCCTGTTTGTAGGAAAAAAAGGGCTAAAGATAATTAAAATCAGTCAGTAATTTTAGCTTATACATAGTTAGAATACAAAATAACACAGGATACTACACATTTCAAAGGAGTACATTTCAATCATGCATAAGGGAATCTTCATCAAGTCGCGGTAATGCTTGTAATAGTGCCATCACTTGTTTCTCCAGTTGTCCGGAATTATTAACTAAGTGCCGCAGATTTCTTTCCACTTCCAGTACATCTTGGTTAAGGTTTTGAAGATTCTGTAAAGTATTATAAAATAAAAATATAAATGACTTTATTTTTATGTTAAAGATTATAATGTGACCATTCCAATAATTATTTAGAATGCAATCATACACTTCATATTCATGTATAGAATTCCATATATACCATTGTTCTCTAATTTTATAGTTACATTACTTTTTCTTTTACTGATTAACTAGGCAAAATAACATAAGTCAGGTAAACTATTATTTTTTACATCATTTGAGTACAATGTATTTACAAAAAAATAGAAACTTTATTAGCTCAGTAGGAAGAACTGGATTCCTATTGCATAAACTTTATTTTCTGAAGTTTTTGTATGTGGTTTGTTTTTTGGAGCTGTCTAACATTGTTAGGTAATGCACAAGGCTCCAGTGTATTCATACAAAGTAATACATGACTTTCCCTAATCATATGAATACACTGTCCAAGCAAAACATATGTAACTTCAAGTAACAAACATGTCTTGTGATGTTTGTGTAAGCACAAAAGCCATACTTTTGCGGAGTTAACATTGAGTTGAGAATTTGTTAAAAGCTGGTGATATTTTTCACTCATAGTAAATAATTAAATAACAAAAATTGTAAATAAATGTGTAAATTAGTCTTTGAACATTTTTAAAAATGCATATTTTTTAAAGCAATGTTCGCTATTACTTTACTTCTTTTCTTCAATTTCTTTTAAGACAAAGTTATTTAATTTTTCGTTTTTCTACAGAAAAGGGTTATGTACGTATGTATATACTTACTTTGTTAACAGAAATATACAATTTCTTTATTTCGTCATCACTGTATCGTATAAAACCGCTAACATTAGATTCAGTGTCGGAATGTAATGAATTCATATTGTAATGTAAATTAAAATAATAAACAAGTAAGTAGTTAAGTTAAATAAGGAAGGAAAAATCGTCGGCCACTGATGGTCGGTTCGGTTGATTTTAATATTTTTAATTTTCAAACAAAACAAACAGTCAGAAGGTTATTTATTTTTATTAAAATGTAAAGTTAAAGCAATAATTGGTTTATGGTGGTAGGTAGAAGAGAAATAATCATTGAACAGTTATATGTTAAAAACTTATTTTTTATCAGTTATTGTTTTATATTAAAGGGGTTTGAACTTAAATAAGATATTATAGGTTCTTTTTTCAGTTCTGAACAGTCATGTCATCCATTTGACATGACACTGACAATGACAACGGTGACTGAAATGCCATGTTGAAACAGCAGAGTTTGAAGTTTTCTTTCTGACATTTACGCTTTGCGACTTGCGTAAAGAAAAGAGAAAAAAGTTCAATTTCAATAAGGATCAAAAATAAAAACGATTGTTAAGTAAAAACATTTATTGAACGTACAGTGCTGTGCCATTAGTGTAATTGATTTTGCTGTGAATAAATTTCATCAATTCTTCAGGTAATATTGACTATCTAAGCTTCTCTATTATCTATTGTATTTGGTGTGATGTTTTTGATTTCCATATTGATATTTGGTATTAAAAATTTCTTTCAACGATTTCTTAGCATTGAGATCCTTAACATAACAGGAATATGAGAAGCACCTACATAAAGTAGAGAGGATTCGTAAACATTTCTATGAGAATCTTGATGAAAGCTTTTTCAGTCAACTGTTATTAAATGTATTTTGTATTCCTGGTCTTATGTTTTTTTTACAAAGCAGTGTATGGTAATTAATACACATATTTCTGTTTAATATAATTGTAAAGTAAGAAAACCTTATTTAATGTTTATAAATTAATACAAATTGTTAAATAAGACACAACTGAAAATCGAGTATGAAAAAGTAATTATACATTGGATTATTATAGTCATATATGTGTGATAAGTCTGTCCTTCTGTGGTTGTATATTAAGTTCAGTGCAACCTCAAAAGACATATCTCAGCAAAAGTTTGACAGAATTAGCGGAGTGCTAATAAACAAATGCCTTAAAAATGTCTGACTGGATTTACACTGTGAATACATAAACATTTTAGAATAGAAGAAATCGGGAAAGATATTCTTTCATCTAAAACATTATCTTTTTCATTAATGTTATATTTACCATAAGAGCATTTATTTGGTTTTACCAGGTTCTGCGAGAATCTGGTATAAAACCTATGAAACTCAGATCTGGCAGTTCGAATCAAATATTTCTCAAGATATGAGTAAAAGGTCATGTAATACTTTAAGTTTGCAAATACCATACCTGGACAAAGTATAGTTTATTTGATTTATCCTTTTATGGGCTTAAATATGGTCTCAAGACTTTCAGTTGAAAGTCTGGGATTTTGTTAAAGTACTGATCACCATTGTTGTGACTATTCCTATTGTTGCAGTGTACAAGTGCTGGAATGACCTCCCCCCACTAATCTGATATGTTGTAGGCAAGAACACTTCTGGATTTAACCTTAAAGAGTACTTGGTGGCTCTCCAGTATCCTTTGTTTTTAATATTTTATATCCGTCCTGATCTCCCGTATGTTAAATTAGGTGTATATGTTAATTGTACTTCTATAAATAAAGGGAAAACTGAGAAAATCCGAGTGCTGCTTAAATTGTTAAATTATTCCATAAATAGGTCTCCAACTTCTTTGCCAAACTATCACTCAAAAAGCCTTGATATCCTAAGTAACAATGTCCTGCAGAAAAAATTGGTTAGTACTATCCTAAGCAAATACTACTCAGTGATAGTGATATACAAACATCAAACAGCCATAACTACTTGATGTAGCAAGTTGAAATTCTATATGTGTAATCACAAAGAAAACATTCTCCATTATTCTCATAGGAGTCATAAAAACAGGATATAATGGTATGACTTAAATTACTTGACGCAACCAGTTGAAATTTTGATTGTGATTTTCTTGGTAGAGATAAATGGAATGGAATTCTCACGGGAACTGGAAGGCGATTTAGAGTCCAATTGAATCAACTTGAAATTTGTTAAGTTCTTCCCGCAGGAAGGGGAATAAACAGAATTTTGAGCCATGTAAATATTGGCTGTGATTGTGACACATTTTTGGCGTAGTGTTTTTTTAAAGACTTTTTTTCTTTTTATACACAAACATGTAAATGTATTCTGAAAGAAAATGCAGGAAATGAATGCAGAGTGCTGGAACAATCTTTTATATTTTTTGTTGGGGTAGTTTACGTCCATCAGTAATTTACATTCGATACTGTTTCAAGCTTAAACTCTATGTACTTTTGTTACGCAACCTAAAACTATTTTGTTGGCTTATATTTTGGATCTAAAACAATCTAGATACCTATAAATAGACTTTGTTTTGCATGAAATCTCATGTGGGTAACCACCACCTTGTGTTACACCAGCATGGTGTTAAAAAGCAAGGAAAGTCAAATTTCGCGACAGTGCGTGGTTACTTGGCACCATAGCTTAGTTGGCAGAGCGACCGGGGCGTAGAGCGGGATGTCACGGGTTCAAGTCCTGCTGGTGTCGAAACATTTCTTTCCTTGATTGATTGGTAGTTGGTACCACCAACAGTCCTATCCGCTACAACATGAAATTGCAGAAAAAGTCATTTAAAAATAAATCAAGAAACTAAACAATAAAAAATTAAACAAGCGAAAATAAACTTCAAGTATCTTAATCATTACTAGGCACCCGCCCCCGGCTAAGTAGATATTAAGGATTTTTTTACTGCGTTAAATTTTAAGGGATTTTTGGGCGATGCGGTTGGAGACCCATCACCAACAACCTTTATTTCACCATCTTTTCCCCACGCAACTTCCAAAGGTGGCTGAGGAATGTCTCATTCCCTAGCTCTGGCTACCCCTTCAAGGGATTTATAGCCGTGAGTATATGTATGTATGTATGTTAAATTTTATTATAAAAATGGTTCCTCAACTTAGAAACAATATTTTTGGGAGTTATAGCCGTGAGAGTAGAGGTATTTTTAAATTAATAAAAAAAAAACTAAGTTACTCGAGCGGGAAGGAAAGGAACCAACAGGCAAAGAAAGATCATTTAGTATTTCACTAAATGCGTGTACTCATTGTATATATGCATTAACTTATAAGCTTTTATTTGAATTATAATATACTAGCGACCCGCCCCGGCTTCGCACGGGTGCAATGCAAAATATACCTACTGCAGAATGTCCTTATACACAACGTTCACAGCTTTTTTGTCATTAGCCAATACAAACATGTTTTGCTTAGACGTTACTCTTGACAGCGCGACATATAATTGGCCATGTGAACAACACTCAACACTCAAGTCTAATCCTGCAACGTTAAAAGTTTGACCCTGCGATTTATTAATGGTCATTGCAAAAGATATCTTGGCTCTCTGAACTCTACGTCTAACCCGATCCTGGCTGAGGCGAGCCTCGCGTTCCGTTGACGATTCTTCATCTCTTGCTGAACGTGCTCTTCTGGCATTCACTGTACTACGACCTATGTTCGCACGACGACGTCTTCCGGACATGACTTTATAATGTCTGTTCAAAATTTTATACTTAGGTACGCAGTACTTGATTAAACTCACAACTTAAAACTATACGTATGATTAAAAACTAATTGCACTAATTATTGGTTAGTGCTGGAGTAAAAAATATTTAGGTACTTACTATTCGTTCGACTAAAAACAAAAGATTATCAACAACAAAATATACCTATTCTATTCAGTTCTTCTATGAACTTAACTATAATTTTCAATAATTGAAAATGCTCGCCCTAATACTAAATTGTCTTAACTCTAAATTCAAATCAAAGTCTTAATGGAAGAAATACCAAGAAATATGGTTTTAAGCTAATCCTATCTAACCTAATGTACTTACAATACTACTAATATAATAATAATAATAAAAATTAAAAGATAATCAACAACAAAAGATACTTATTCTATTCAGTTTAATTAATTCTTGATATTTCCCTCGCTAGAGAGCTCCGATAAACGCGTGCGATCGCTGCAAATCCATCGACGCGCTATTTATGGGGCACGCGCCGCCCGGCGCAAATAACTACGACCCTGCATTTTAAATTTGTAATATCTTCGGTAATATTCACTTAAATTACATGCTTTAAAAAGCATATTGATCTATAATAAATGCACAATTTATTTAAGGTACTTAATTGGATAAGGATTAATGCTGTATTGTTTAAAATCACTTCGTAAATAACCATTTTTTACTAAAGAATAAAAATGGTTATGCTGGGTTATCCCTAAGAGATAGACATATAACATCGCGGACTTTTTTGTTGAACTTTTTAAGGTGAACAATACTGTAGTACATTATTTTGGTCTATCTCGTAGGGTTCAGCCAGCGTTTGCAATATAAGCGCAAAAAAACGTGCTTATTTACGACATCATATTAGAAACCTTTAAATTTATCAGTGTTTCTCTACTATATTATACATTTATTATACATGCAAACCTTCCTTAAGAATCACTCTATCTATTAAAAAAAACCGCATCAAAATCCGTTGCGTAGTTTTAAAGATCTAAGCATACATACGGACATACAGCGAAAGCGACTTTGTTTTATACTATGTATTGATAAGATGGCAGTCAAGAACACTCAGCAGTATACAACATAAATTAACGGGTCTTATGAAACGAGTAATTCGATATTAAATGCAGTCTATTTCGCCATATCTTGAATCTAACGAGACATCCAACAAAGAATCCTCAGCGCTGTGATTGAGTCTAGAGTTTCAATTAGGCTAGCTAGGGCGGATTGGCGCCGCCCAGCCGCCGCCGCCGCCCGCCCAGCTGGCGACGCTACGTCGCGCCTCCCGCCCGCCTTACACGGCAGTGCCTCTCTTTGAACCTTCTGATATTTACTTGATGCAGTTCGTTGCAAATTTCATCATGTTAATAAAGAAAATTTAAATGCAGAGATTTCTGTTATGGGTATTATAACGACGTTGTTTTATTGTTGTGTAGTGTAAATGGTATTTGTAGTCGAATGGTTCGAGTGTTTACGCGCGTGAAGATATCATGTGAGTAACTTACATATTTTTTTATTTGGGTCTCGTTTGCGTTGGAAGTTGTATTTTATATTGAAAATAAATAACATAACTGAAATAATTTCCTACGTTTGATTTTCCACAACATAACCATTTCGGTCGTGGAACTGTTTAATTTCCTGTTATATTTTTTGTTTTGTAGGTTAAATAATTATTAATTAGAATGTTTTCATGAAAACCTCATGTGGGGATTATAAGTAAGTAAATAAATTAATAATTATTATTAAATAAATATTATTTATCTCTCCTCTTTTTCAACTCTAGGCGGTCTTGTTTAATAATACTGCCTTTTTACTATGTTGCGTATAAAATTTATGGGTTGTGTGTAGACCGCAACTAATTTTATTTTATATTTTAAATGTGAGAGTGTACGTGTCTTATAGACAATAAAATTAAAAATATTCTCCAAATTCAGAAATGTACTTTAAAGTATAATCAGAAACATTAACGAGTGTAATTAGAATGTTTTGTTCATGAAATCCTCATGTGGTGATTATTAATAATAAATAAAGGAAATAAATATTTCGACACCATAATACGCATAAACGAGTGGTTAAGATGATAATGATAACTGATTTCTTGTTATATAAGCGATCCAGCCTGGCTTTGCACGGGTAGTAAAAGTTTTGATTGCATTAAAATCTTTTGAAACATATTAAGCTAATTGCCTCCTGTTTACACCAAGTATCTACCAGGGTCCAGTTTAAATCGTCTAGCCGTTCTAGACATGAGCCTGAACAAACGGACATAGTAAATTTAAAATAAAATCCACATGATATGTGTAAAAATGAATTTAGTTAAATCGGTTATTTTAATTTTATAAATGGATACTTCAACCTCTTTCTAAAATTGTGAGATTATTATTTTTAGAATTTAAAGACAGTAGGTAGTAAGTTAAAACTTTCAGAAGAAAAATGACCCTCCCTCTAAATCTGTCGGATAGAAATAGGGTGAGACTAGTTTGTTCATCGACCTAGTTTTTCTATGTGACGTAATAGGCAACGTTGTTATAACAGTAACCTCATTGGCATAAATTGATTTATTTATTATATTTGCTCCATGTTGGAAAGATTTCGAGTGACTAAAAGTAGATCGGGCAATAATAAAATATTAGAACATGCATACAACAGTAATAGAAAATAATTACTTTAGTTTTGGGTCTTTTTAGGTCTTAAGACTCTTTAATATTGCTCTTTATCGCGCTTGTCTATACAAAAGGTACTTCTCTTTCGGAATCAACATTTGCTGTATAATATTTTCTAAGATTTTCAAGATTGCACATTATAATTGAAACAACTATTGATTTTCGGATATTTAAATCGCGTGTCATTACATATTTTTTTTTAAGCCCGACGTTTCGAAAACTTTTCAGTTATCATGGTCACAGGAAGACTGAGGTGTTGTTTTGTCATTATACAGTATAAAAAATTATTATACTAGCTTCACAAAATTTTAAGTTACATTTGCGTTTAATATTTGAGTTGCGTTTAATTTAAGAGCTAATGTTATCTGGAGTCTTGCTAGTGTTCTTCCCTTGCTTAGTTGTGCTTATGATCGAGTTCCAAGCAGGTGGTAATTGCCAACCATCATCTCTATTGAAGTTTGGATGTTACTTTATTTCAATAGATTCGCGTATCATTCTAGGTATCAATCGATTTTCTTTTGCTTGAAAGAGAATCGATTGATGTTTGGTTGTTTCTTTATTTAAATAGATTCGCGTATCATTCTAGGTATCAATCGATTCTCTTTTGCTTGAGCACGATCATAAGCACAACTAAGCAAGGGAAGAACACTAGCAAGACTCCAGAAAACATTAGCTCTTAAATTAAACGCAACTCAAATATTAAACGCAAATGTAACTTAAAATTTTGTGAAGGTAGTTAGTATTAATAATTTTATAGTACTGTATACTGACAAATAACACCTCAGTATTCCCGTGACCATGATAACTGAAAAGTTTTCGAAACGTCGGGCTTAAAAAATAATGTAACGACACGCGATTAAAATATTCGAAAATCAATAGTTGTTTCAATTATAATTTACTCAGGTACTTTTAGTAGAGAAAGCTTCAACTCAGAAACCAAAAATACAGGCTCCATTTGGTGATATGTTTTTTATCTGCCACTAGGAAACAAGAGTAATGGGATGGAGTGCAATTTTAAGCTGACTTACTGAAACATGGATATTGTATCTGAATGATATGTAACCTATGCCAAATAAGGATGAGAACTTTTATGATATTTATTTCATGTGTCTGTTGTATAACTATAAGTTATGAATCATATTATTATTTATTTGCAGATGCAGTTATGCGAAAACTAAAGTAAGACGCTATGACGGAAAACAGTGATACCGGTCAGTCTCAAGTGGAAAGTGTTACAAATAATGACGCTAATGACGCTGATGATAAATTGACTAGCGATCATACAAGTAATGATGATGTGAGTGATGTGCAAGAAAGTGCTAACGAGTGTGTTCCAAATGATGTCGACGTGACAAGTGATAATACTCAAGTGGTGACAACTGAAAATTGTGTCGATTCTGAAAAAGCAGAAGTTAATTGGACGTTAACTGAAGATGGCGATTTCAAGATATCGTGGAATTTGCCAGAAAGCCGAGTTTCATCGAAGGACTATATTGTCCTCTACAATACTGGTATGTCTTTCATATTGAATTCGTGTCTTATTTTGTGTCTTTATTGGCTTATAAAGTTGTAGCAGCGTCGCGAATATGACTTCCTGATGATAGTTAAGCGTAATATATTGACCTAAAACGGTACGCTTACGTTATGTTTTCGGAATAGTATTTTCCCGCAAGTAAGTTGAAGCAGCATAAATAACTGTAATGGTTACAAACTCCCGCCTGGCGACAACGGTCTCGGGACCGACCGCTCACCGCAGTAATTGACAGCAGGAAGCAACCTCGTCATTTGTTCTACTTTAATTAACTGCAAAATCTGCAAAACAACAACTTTTTTTAAAATACTACAGAATGTTATACATAGAGCTATTAAGTTAATTAAGCATGCGACTATCGTCGTCTTTGTCAAATTATCACCAAGGGTGGCCGTGCGAGAATGATGATTTCGAACAATAACAGGAACATCAAACTGTGAAGTCACTAAAAAGCTATCGTAAATATACACCTACAAGAACTTGTTAATTATACGCCCGCGCTACCTCTGCCTGCAATTTAATTAATGGGTGCAAGTAGCTTTTACTACTTAATGCAGTGGTCATTTATTGGTTCGATTACAATAAATTACAACTTTCTTGCGTAACGAACTCCGAGGAAATAGAAACCCCCATTGGAAGAGATTTGAGAAATAGAACAGTTTTTAGTAGCTGTTTAGAATAGCACTCACCCATATTCCTGCGGGTGTCATTAAAAGTGACTAAAGGAACTTTAGCATTTTAGGTGATTGTTGGGCTATGGGAACAATATTTATTTTACAATCTTTTCCCGACTCTAGATCCGAAAGTGGCTTAGGTATTTCTTATTTTGAAACTCAGGCCATCCCTTTTTGGGATTCATAGTCATCATAAATGAACGTATAGTAACTGTATAGGAAATGGAAAAGCGAGTTAATATTATTTCACTTAGTAAATCGCCAATTGGAAGAGTGCATTTGTAGTTGAATTGCAAAGCGTCAGCGGCACGTGCGGTGGCCGGCATGTGGCGAGGTTGCATAAACAACCTGCCGGTAACGCGCCTTTCACCCGCGGACACCCGGTGCCTCATTTTCTTCAGCTAGACCAGTACTGTTGTTCCTGTCGGCTTGGAATAGCACTACCCTATTTACTCTAGTAAGTGTTGGTAAGAGGGAGCTAAGGGTATTGGTGCTTTTAAAGTTATTTTATGGCGATGTGGTTGGAGACTCATCACAAATAACCTTTATTTTATAATATAATCCCCACTCAACTTCCCAAAGTAGCTAAAGAATTTCTTATTCTGAAGTGCATATACGTATGTTGTTGAATAGCGATAAATCATTTTCTGGGCTATGTCGCGCGTATGGTACGGTATAGGAGATCTGCACTGGTAGCATGAGGCTTGTGAGAGCGCGTTTGTCACATGAGAAGTGAGAAACTGACAGATTGCTCATACAAAATCTGTCAGTATCTCACTTCTCACATGACATACTCGCTCTCACACGCCTCATGCTACGGGGGCTGGACTGTTATGTGAAAACAATAGTAAACTGGAACCATAAAATATTGTTTAACACGTCCCATATATATATTCACGGCTATAAACCCCAAAAAGGGGTAACTAGAGTCCACTTTAGTCCATTTTTGGAATTTAAGTAGTAAAAAGTGTGTGAAATAAAAAATGGATGGCGGTGGGTCAGCCACATCACTCAACAATCACTTAAAAAGTCCTAAACCCATAAGTAGTTTCTTTCGACAACCGCGAGAATAAATAAATAAATAAATGGGTTAGCTCTATTTTAAGCCGACACTACAAAACTAAAAATGTAAGGATGTTAACAAATACACCAAACTCTTGTACTTCCTGCGTTTTGCAAGTGCAAGAAATAAATAGTACTCACGGAGTAATAAAGCCAAATGAAACTTAACGTAGGTAGGTGCACTAGGTACGTAACTAAAATCTTCAAGATGGAAAAGATTCTCCTCTCTCGCTCGTATATGCATGCATTACGTTGCCGCATCCAATTTGCATTGCCGGTTGAGAAATCGTGAATTGTTTTGTGTAATAAAATTCTCGTGAAACCGATTCAGGTTTGTATTTCCGAAAAGCAGAGTGGCAGCTAACACAGGAAACGCGATTTGCTTTTCTTGCATTACAATGAGCGTCGATGGAAATTGTCACACAATTGAGTGTTGGATGTTCAGCATCGGTAATAAGTTGTGTAGATGTCAGCGATTATTGGTGTCGGTCCAGCGTTTCGGTGTAAATGGCGTGGAAGTTGCGGAGTATGAATGGAGCCCCCCGCGCCCGCGCCCCCCACTCGCATGAATGGAGTGGAGCCCCACGGGCGCGTGCCGCCTTCCACTAGTTCCCATCGCATTGCTCAGCCGCGCAGCCGATTCATGCGCTGTCTCGCGCGCTCTGACTTTGACGACTTTGACCAAAAATCGAACTCTCGTAAGAGTTTTACAGTTTTGTGTGAACCCATTGTGCGTGCTAAACATTGATTGAATCAGTTTTGACATTAGTTTGAAGAAGCGATATCCATAACAGATATCGAGACCACAGGAAATTTGGACTCATTTCACGTTTTTCAACTCTTGCGGTAAGTGATAAGAGCAAAAGTTTCCCTATATTGAAAGTAATATTTTTTGTTATAAAATTATAGTTTATAGATTTCTATAGGAATCTGACAGAGGTGACACGTATCTCGAGTGAAAAATACTCAAGTGGGTAGTATTTGTAGGTGGTGCCCACGTAATTCTAATATGGTTAGGTGGCGCGGCATGCCAGATGTCTTTTTCTATACCTAGTACAAATTGTTTGTGCAACGACAAGGTAATTACTTGATTTACTTTCACTACCAACCACCTACTTGTAAAATAAGGCTCTGTTAGTCCTTTCACCCATTTCATAACAGGAGCCAATGCGTGAAGCTGCCCTGCGTATTTTATGTAACTAAATTATTTCTTCGAGTCCATATTATCTGATCTCGTTTTTTACTGCAGTTTCAACTTTAGAAGTTAATCAGGTGAAAATGTTCTCATTGTGGGCAGATGCGTTGATCTTTTTTTATTAGAGTTTTAGTTGGCGCCGCATCGAACAATGCCAAAAGTTGCCGTCGGATTCTACCTGAGCGGATTCTAGCCAATTTTTTATTGGAATTGCCACGATAGTGTTGTCTCGTGTCAACTTGAAATTGATGATCTGCGCATTGTTTGCCGAAGATAAAGATCGCTTTCAATATCGTTAAAACCAATAGCTATAATTAGGCCACTCCCTAGCTGTTGGTGTATTTGTTTTACCGTATAATAGTTTAATTTAATGATGTATAAATTGTGTAATTAAGAGTATTTAAACTGACGCTTAAATTATCACTATACTTCCTCATATATCCTCGTTTATGTTCCACACTTCGGGCCTTCGTGTTTATAAAAAGTGTATCTGCTATCTGAAAGGCAATTAATATAAAACATATCTATCTAAGTAAACAAGTATCACTTGGTAAACTTGTCTTGCATCACTTACAATACCATAAAATGCAACACTTCGGAGATTCAAAATGGTAATTTATTTATTGCCTGCTTGCCCACTGCGTTTCCGTCTGTGGATTAGATACGCCCCGCTCCCAATACAAGTGATGGTTATTTCATTTCCTTCATTAATTCCCCTCTTACTATTTCTTCAATTAAACTCATAATTGCATCCTCTAGTGTAGTAATTTTCTTGGAACATTCACTTTACACATTAAACTCCTGTCCATTGTGCAGCTTTAAAAAAATATTCTAGCTTTCAAAGTTAAGCCTCATTGTCTTCAAGCATGACCTTTTTGCCAATTTTCATTGTTTTTTTTTTACTGTCGGGGTGGTTATATTTTTCCCACAGTTTTCTAAAGCACATTACCATTAGACAGGCATTCAACAATTGAAATAATTTAAACAGTATTTTCTCACGGTCTACGAATTGTTCGTAATGAATGAATTAGGCTTGTGTTTGCCATGAAGGCTTTTAAAATTGCGTAGCTTGTTTCTTCGACTTTACTCTTATTATATGATAGTGAAAATCTTTTTTAGAAAAGTTCCTTAATTAAACAGTTTGTATTGTTGATGTTGGAAATAAGTCAAGAGGAAACAATAAATAATGTACCGAGCTTAATCGATCGACCGGCAATGATGTGCTCCAGCCGATAGCTGCGCCCGCGTCGGCTACTGCGCGATTGCGCCTTCAAAAGAATGCTCTTTCGATAAATATCGACATTCTAAACGACCGCAACTTCCGCCTGCAACACTTCAAGATATTTATCAGTGTGTACTAAAACAATTAGGAATAATTGAAGAAATTGCACTCCCGGAACAGGGGACGACAAATGCTTTTTAAATTGAGGGTTTGAAAGTCGAACGTTGCAAGACGCGACACGGTCTGAAACCATAAAAGAACGGAAGTGCTAGGAACAGAAGTCGGGTTGACTTTTAAAATCGTTTATTAATAAATCGTCCCTTCCGGAACAACCCTTAGCTGGGGTAATATTTACCGGAGTGAGACGGAAGTATGAGTGGCGTACGTTTGTTCTACAGTAATTTGCAATAGAATCCAACAATCATGTAAACAAATATGGCGGACTGACATTGACAGCGTATTGTTTATGCCCATAGTGATGTCATAGTGTTCTAATTTAAGTTTAATTAAATTTATTTTTCTAATATTTTAATTTTAAGTCATAGACTATGGCCCATAGTAGGATAGGTACTAAAATAAAACTGACTAAATAGATTAAATATATAAACCATGGACTATGGCCCACAGTAGGATAGGTACTAAAATAAAACTGACTAAATAGTTTAAATATAGAAGCCACAGACTATAAAATAAAACTGATTAGTTGTAGGTAATAGATCTAAATCATTCTTACCTCCTGATTACTCCTTGAGAAAAAATACCAATCGTATGCTATATCAAAGTCCGTGATGGCGTGCAAAGGTCGTCGTTCCAAGAAAAATATGTCCAGCCAAATCGTAAAGCAAAACAAAAGTCCAAAATGAGAATGCAAAGTCGTAGAAATCGGAAACAGAAAACGCTAATGCACAGCGAACCGACAGAACAGTGAATGACTGTGAATGACAATTCTAACAAAATGGCCACCTGTCAATTTTTAAAAACTTACCATTCTTTTATGGCTTAGGTAGGATATATCCGTTTTGGTTAATTATATTAAGCTCTTGAAAAAAATATATTATTGTATTCAAATAATATTAAATTAAAATAATTTATTAAATTAAAAATAAAAGATAACTTCAGATTACGAACAACACTAACTTTTCAATGACTTATAGAGTTCGATGAGTAAAAAACTAAGATGACGGCTTGTCAAATACTTCGAAATTTTTACGTTGCAAATGTTTTAACAAATTAAACTTATAAATACAAGTTAAATCGTGTTGAAGATAATGTGAAAACAATGGTGCGTTCGTTGAAATCAGACTATGTTCATAATTGATCGTCAAATGTATGTGATTACGGAGTAATCGTGACAATTTGGTTTGTTTACATGATTGTTGGATTCTATTGCAAACGACGGTACATCCGGATTTGTAATTGGCGGCACGGGCTGGATTTCCTGTTTCTATTCAAACTAGTATTCGTACTACTTATTGAAATAATTTATTATGTTTGACCAAGTTTTGAAAGTCAACTGATTGAATTTTCGTATCCTGTTTACATTTATGCAGCATTGTTCCTAACATGATCCTAATCCTATATATGATTTGCCGAAACTCTTTTCATTACATGATATGTTTAACCCTGGGAATATTTTGTGTATCCGAGCTTATGTAAATAACCCAGCGCACTATAGAAACCACCCACATCTTCAAGCACACATTCGGGTAAACTGTCTTAGACACGTTTGGTGCAAGTGACCATAAAAAGATTATTGGTAGACGGAGGTGCTAATGCGTTTGTTTGAGCCACATCCGGTCCGAGTTGGTCCGTTAATTGGTCCAAGTAAAAGGGATGCCGTGTACCACCGCAGTGTCCTCAACGACTTCCTGCCATACAAAATAGGGACTTTGGATTTAAACAAGCTTTTAGCGTTTGTCAATGTCCCTCGTGGGGATTAATAAATGTTATCATTTTAAAAGTTGAAGTTCAAGTGGTAGTAGTTTTCTACGGTCCGAGTCCGGTATCGGATTGACACCTCTAAGCTAGGTCTCTCTTATAATCATACATGTGGTACATTTTTAAGAGATTAAGGTGATAGCAGGATAGAGAGTGGAGGTGAAGTCGTGAGGACGCTGTAAAGCCTCTATGACTATGAGCCATGCTTGGAATACGGGGTTATGATAATTGATCTCCTTGACAACCGTTTCAATTCTTATATATTAAACGACAGAGGGTTGGTTTTGTGAAGCAGCCTGTGTCGCGATGCTTAGAGCTAGAAAATTGGTTCAGGTATCAAATTGAAGGTCTCGCTTTGAAGTTTTACCGAAAACTCGTACATTTTCCATAACTGGATTAGTTAAATTGTTAGCGATTTATAAATTGTCAAAATTGGCCAATAGACTTTGCTGGAGTAACAGCGCGCGCAAATGTGTCAGTCACGAGATTGAATTGATTTGCTCGCGAGTAATTTTCAATCTGCCGACAATTTTAATTACTATTGCGTTACTATAGTGATTTAGTCATTCTATTAAGTACCAAATTGTTCGTGAACAGTTCATGCAAACATAGAGACCATTTCGACCCGTGTCCCAATTACAGATGAGCAATAAAAAACAAAATAAAAATGTACATTCGAAATGAATATAAAAAAATAATATATATATATATATATAAAAAACAGAAGTTAAGATAGTGTTTTGGTATTTTGGAAGTAAACCGGAGGCAAACAATGTAATCCACGCGGACGTAGTCGCGGGCAAAAAGCTAGTATTCTTTTAAAATGAATTAAAACAAGGAGAAAAACATCTGGCAAGTATACATATTGTTATTGCAAGTATAATATTATCCGTCACTTAATACGTGTTAATAATGTTTTTGAGTTTTAGAAATAAAGGCAAAATTGTGAACTCGTACTTCCTGAAGCCGAAGCGCATATTTTAGTACTAGATTACTGTATACTACTTATTTTAGTACTACACCCTGATGTGATATCTCATTTTTTTAGTTTTGTGGTGGTTGTCCCGAACTCGGTCATAAAGTTCATTTGTTAATTGCTCACGTTTCAAATGACATTCAGTGTCATTACAAAAACATTATGTTTCGTTAAGTGCCTTTTTTGTAGTTCGATGAATGGATGGAAGGAAACCCACGCAGAGGTGTGTTTGATAACTAATTTATTACGTACATCATCGACAATTTGGTATTTTATAATTGTGTTTAATAAATTGTTCAATTCAAAGTTTTTTTGGACTCTTGGAGTTTACGAAATTGTCTTGTCGTGTAGTATCAGTTTGTACACAACTTATTTGATTTTTTTATACTAAAGAATAGCTCTCTCTTAACAATGAAATTTAAATACTTATTGATAAATATCTAGTAGCAACTTTACGACCATATCTCTAGTAACAACTTTTTGCAGTAGTCCTCCTAGTACGTATCCAGTTTTATGCAAAAATCTAAGCAATCATCTTACAATATACTTATTCTAGTTTATTATTCTATACACGGACTAGTTAGTTCAACATACAGTACTTAATTATTCTAGCTAATAGATATCCACGGTTTGAAATAACATTAGCTTCCCCAGAAATTTTTACAATTACCGCTCTTGTGCTGCATTCTGCTTCGGGTTTTCGTGATGTGAATTTTCAACACGGATATACTTACACTATTATTTATTTATTTTTATTAGGAACATCAACATTATGGAATAGGATTAGGGTAGACAGAATTATCTTTATGCACCCGCCATTATTTAGAGAATCCATGCGTATATATTTAGCAAGAAAAGCTGCCTTCAGTTGCCCGCACATTATATTGGCTTAAGCTACTAATGAGATTTTTAATGAACGTACCCATGATGTAGGATATGAGTATACTATTTTAATTTATAGTTAAAACGAGATTACACCAAATACAATCTCCCCTCGTACTCGGTGCTCATAATTATATTTTTAATTTACTTTGGTTATTACTTATTACGGACCCGGCTTTATATTTTAATACCAGCTGCTTCTTATATTAATACGATAGATTAACGATTATGAGAAAAAACCTGCATTTAGCCACCGGAGACTGCTGGGATTAAATATAACCGGATGTTCAGCGTTTTTAATATAAATTATATTTATTGTAACTTACATTAAGGTCTTACTCGATTTTATTTTAATCCTTCTGAGAATATTGAAATAATGTTATCCGATTTGCATAACTTTTTATTCTTAGCTAACATTTTTTGTTATTATATGAATCAGCGCGTTTGACACATGAGAAGTGAGAAACTGAAGGACAGATTGCTCATACAAAATCTGTCAGTATCTCACTTCTCACATGACATACTCGCTCTCACACGCCTCATGCTACGGGGGCTGTATTAATATTACAAACATAATGCCTTTTACATTCGACTATGTTTATAGTCATAAGTTATTCTTCCAATTCAAAATGTAGAAATTATTAAATTTATAATATGAAACGAATAAAACGGTAGTTTCGTGATGTGTCAAATTTTATGAGACAAAAATGTATGGGCTACTTCATTAATCATTCAAAAGAATCCTTATTGCTGTTTTGAGATCGAGGCAGTTTATTCATACGCACGGATGTGGTGTGGGCGCTTTTGTCATCCATTTTGTGTGTGAGTGGCCGGGTTTTGTATGCCGCGTATTATTTAGGTTTTTTAAAAATATATAAAGCCTTCTTATGTCTGTTCCTCTTTTGAAAGCCCGAGAAAAGTTATTGCTGTATAAATTTGTTGACAATAGTAACAGATATTTGAAAAATAATTCTGTATTCGGATCGGACATGTTATTGTGGGTTGAATAAAGTTTATAGACTCAGAATGCACTACACGGTTTTGAACAAATGTTACATCTTATTGTTCCTTTTCGTACAATATATTCACTCCCATTACTTCTCAAAAGGGTGGTAGGTAGATAATATTTATGGCCACTTCGTAAGATCTTCGCAAACATCTTACGCTATATTACATAGTAGGTAAATTCATTCTTGTCCCCTTAATCGTCTTTACTTTAAGCGTTAGCCTTATAGAATAAATCTCATATTTCTAACAAAAATCCTTTTTCATTCAAAGCAAACTAATTGGATATCAAAAAACGAAACAACTTGAATAATGGAAGCTGTCTCCTTTTAAGCCAAGTCGTCCGAAATTCCGCTCGTTAAGTATATGTGGCCTTATGAATGGATGCACCTACTCCTCGGAGTCAGGGTCTGCCGAGCATGGCTTCCCACGCGACCTGCAATTACCAGGAGGCCTAGTACGAGCGCTATTTTATCGAAACGATATCGGTTAGAATGAGATAACTGTATACGATACTAAGTAAGTGCGTAAGAAATGGCTGTTTTATACCACGCGATATGTAGTTAAAAAGCCGCTCGTACTAGCTAAGCGGGAGTCGTAAACCGTGGCCCTGCTATACTTGGCTTTCATGTGACCATCGTGTTTCCCATGGCGAATTAAATCGTAGTTGGGAAATCCTAAGTGCGTGTTGGTTTACTATAATGGTGAATTCCAGAGTCGTCAGAGGTACTGTGTTTATTGGTGTTGTAGAGCATCTTTTAAAAGTTCTAAGGAGAGCAGATGATTGACTTTGTTTTTATCCATATTCTCACCGATTACTAGTAATCTTCAGAGCTTTTAGTTACCTTGCACGATACCCACGAGAAAAGACCTTAGCTGACACTGAAATATAGATTAAGTCGCCTGAAACGAACGCAGTCCTCTTGTTTATGTATGTATGTATGAAGTTATTCTCTGAACAGAAATAATTGAAATGCGGTCCAGCCGTTCAACTTATTATGTATGAGTGAAATCAAACCACTTTTTGCTGTCATATCCTTTGTTCCACATAATCTTATCTCCGTTTGTATCTGCTTTCGTTTTGTGTGCTTTTTGCTATTCATGTATCCGATCGACCAACTTATTTTGTAAGTGATAATGCGCATTATATTTAAATTTATTAGTTATTTAAAAAAAAAGTATTTTAAAATTATTTATATAAATAAAGGAGTCACCATCTTCTAATTCTTTAGGAAATACCTTGATATTGCTTTGTCATACTTTAGTTGTTTGACTTATTTGTTTCGCAATAAAACTAGTAGTACTACTACTAGTAATAGTTAGCGAATAAAAACTGAATATATTTTTGATTTCTTATAAAGTTACTCGAGTCATTCAGCAATCTGTATTACTAGTATATAAACTGTTTAAAACATTCAAGACACTTTTTACAAACGAAAAATAAGACTACCTTAAACAGGCAACATCCTCTTTATTTAAATTTCAGTACACATAACTAAACGTTGTTATCTTTTGTATGTTAAAATAGTTTTGTATTTGCTTGTTAGCAGAGCGATGGTCCGCGGGGGCACTCGGCAAATATTGGTCAGACAAATGTTTGCGGCACTGTCAATAGGCCGGCCACACGCGCCACCTATATGCAGAGCTCCTGATAAACCTTCCATGTTTGAGCGGGATTATACTCAAGCAAGTCATTTTGCTATATGCCATATGATCCTAATTGGACTAATAATTAAACATATAAAATCCACATACAAATGAAACCTAAAACTCAAAAACAAATATGTTTTTTGATCGTCGGAAGGATTGCCCCACGACGACGGGGATTGAACTCGCGATCTCCACGAACGTGTTGTTAACACTTGTAGTTTAATTATGCAAACAACGATTATGCGGCCAAAAATTCTATAAAAAACACCATGTGTACCGTTACTGATATTATACTTTTAATCGTCAGTTATAATTTTAAACTTAAAAAAATATTTGATATAATATTTCAGCCGGAGAGAAATTAATTAATTTGAACTTCAAAATATTCTGTATTTGCCTAGATTCTTACTTTACCATTTTAATTATAAAGTTGAAATAAATCTAACAGTCATATGAATGAAAACGGCAACCGTAGGAGCCTTAACCAAGATTTATTTATAGTATAACATTTGCGTTTGACTAAGCAATGGCCGTCGAGGTGTAGCCTCAATGGACGGACTGTCACGTACTATTTGCAACGAGCTTTGTTCTCTGCGTTTTGAAATGTCCGTCCTTTGCGTCCGTCGGTGCATGTGGAACTTGACCGAGTTTGTAGTGCGGGCGATCTAGACATAAATTGGTAATGGAGAAACCATGTTAAATATAAGGCGCTATGTCCTCTACTTGTGGCTCTACTTTCGAAACTATTGGTATGGGTACGTGTGCTCTATAGAGCCTTTAGGCTGTAAAAACAGGAAAAATATGAAAACGGCAACCAGAGGAGCCCTAACAAAGATTTTTTGATGGCCGTTCAGGTGTACCAAGTGTAAATAGCCTCAATGGACTCTCACGTACTATTTGCAAGCGCTCTGCGTCCGTCGGTGCATGTGGAGCTTGACCGAGTTTCTAGTGCGGTCGATCTAGGCTGTCGAAGATGCATAAATTGGTAATGGAGAAACCATGTTAACAATAAGGCGGTGAATTTTGTTATAGAAATTTTATGTTAAAGTCATTCTGTGATAAATCTTACAGCTTCATTGAAAATCGGAATAACCTAAGTGTTTTGATGTTTGACCTCGAATAAGTTTTTTTATGCACACGAATAAATTTCGTTTTTATAAGGAATTTTGAAATTTTGATTAAAACAATTTTGCCAATTTTTAGCCGAGATAGAAAAAAGTCATCAGATAGTACTTTATTACGTTGTATATTGTGATACTTCAATTTGCCAGTCTCTGCCTCACTCACTCGTGTTAACAGCGTAACCAAAAGTCAATAAGTTTATTTTTCAAAATAAAGTTAAATACCTACTAACATTTTTTGAACGTCAAAATTTTAAATTTATCATTAATCATTAATCCGTTGCTTCGGAAGGTGTTCGTAAAGAGAAAAAGCAACAAAGAAACTCTTTACATTTTTTTATTTATTTTTTTTTTAAATATGGTTTGTACAATTTCAGTTTATAAACATGTTTTTACTTTATAAAAGATTTTCTATGCGACCAAACCAAACGCTAGTTTGACATAATTAAAATAAATTGTCCATCACAAAACGTGCGAAGAAAAATCCTCACCAGACAATTATTCCTAGGAATAACGAGGGAAGATTTATAGCTTTACGGACACGGTCAAATGCGCGTTGGGTCCTTGTCGTTTAAAAAATCTTGAACACTGTAGTCTGATTTCTTTAAAAGCATGGCTTTAATTGCCTTTTTAAAAGATGCCACAAGCAATTCCAATATGTCAGAAGGAAGTTTCTTGAACATTTTAAGGGATAGTCCCATAAAGGAGTTACTTACTTTATTAGGTCTCCACTTCGGTACGATAAGTTTCTCCTTATTTTGAGTGTTAACAGTATGCCTATCACTAACTTTACTAAATTGGCCTATATTATTTTTGGCATACATTAAATTCTCAAACATTTAAATTTTTCGCGCAAATACCTTGACCTTAACATGTAAATAGATCGGATAGCTCGCTTTTGTAATCAGCCGCTTTACCCCATAACAATGCGAGCTGTTTCTACGTCAGCTATTTCTCTAATCTTACGCACGGCATACGCTGCTGAGCTCAGCCTTTTAGAAAGTGTTAGTATATGGGGCCCCCATTGCAACTTAGAATCGATTATTATCCCTAGGAATTTTGTCTCTTTCACTAATTCTACTTTTTCACTGTCAATAACAATATTGGCATCAACTTGCCTAACATTCGGTAAAGTAAATTTAATACATTTTTTTTTTTTTGGCATTCAAAACCAAGTTATTTACAGAAAACCAATGCAATACCATGCACTAAGCAGTATGATTTGCTTTTATTTGTTCGAGCAAATCGACTCCATAAAATGTTTGCTCAATAAATCGTAACGCAAATAAGTAAAAAGATGAATGATGTTAACAGCGGAATATTATTACGCAGGCCACTCGTGTTATTAGCGCGTATCCGTAAACAAAACGTTCGCTGTACAAGGTCGACTCTGTTTACCCGTCTTCGAACAAACACGTTAAAAAGGTTGTTATATTCCAAGAAATTATATCGGAGTTTTCGTCGAAAACTATTTTCTATTATGTATATGCCAAGTTTGGTATCAGAAAATATAATTATGAGGATAGCTCTTGCTAACGCTAAGGGATAACGCTAGCTTACGGTAATTAATCAAACAATCAATTAATAATGGATAAATATCTTTGATCTTAGTACAAGCCAAGTGGTTTAATGATTAACAAATAGGGTCATTAGTCACCATAATTACAGCCCTAAAGAAGAATAAGCGTACAAATAATTATGAATTAGTTACTGCGAAATAAATATCCTGGATCATCATGTAGATTAACGATCCTACTAAGGTTAAATTTGATAAGCGATCAGCTTTCATTAAACATCATTTTAAAAGTGAGAATAACTCCTTGGCGATATCAATCTTCCTTGTTTATTTTCTAACATTTAATTAAAATGCGTAAGATTTGAAAGATTACTAGCTACAGCTAGTGCGAAATTTCCTTTAGGGCCAGGAACCATTCACGTGTTTAAACTAGTCTTACCAATAGCATTCAGTTCTGCCTACCCCCGAGAAGTATCGGGTATGCCGTTTGCGAATCCCAAGCGGAAGCGGGACTCGGTAACGAGCTTCGGATGTCGTTCACCTATTGTGCCGCTAACAGCCACCAGCTAATAGATATCGACTTCCTCGCCTCCGCGGTAATGGCGCATTGTTCGCTGCTAATCGGTACGCTCTTCGGCTCCTCAAATGCTGATGCTGATTGGTAAGGGCTCGAGTTTCTTCACGTGATGTTTTGGTCAGTTTTTTTTATTAATTCGTTTTTGTGATAAATGAGTGAGGTTATTTTTTCTGCATAAATGCATTACAGTGGTTAAACTTGTATGTTTTTACGTTTTTACTCAATATTAATATTGATCACCATGAAACATTTATAAAAATATATTGAGCTTTTCTTATAGAAAAGAATTCTTTTCCTTATAGAAAAGAAAAGCTAAGTTTGTAATGCAACTGCCAGTCAACTTATTTATTTTTACGCGAACAACACAGTGATCAACACAGGGTTGGCAATCCCTGTTTTGTTTGTGAACTGGAACACTTTAACGTAATAAAATCCTCAGTAGCAGGTAGAGGTACTAATTTTACCAAATATCTGTGTGGGTTATACATGCTATATTAAAATATCGACTTATTGTTTTGTGTTTTTTATCATATTTACGTCAAACGCTCGTACCTGTTGATTTTCTTAACGTCAATCAATAGCAGCATATTTTTCCTTATGCTTACTCCGGGCATCGAAACGTAGGCTGAGCTAAAATTGAAGTCACATTAAAGACGAGAACAAAAACTTTAGCACTCGTTAGTGCATCCGGTGGCGTTGGAGCGCATCTTTTTGCAGCATTTAGTTGTAAAGAAACTGATCAATCGACATAGCGCCCCCCCCCCTCGCCGTGCCCCGCGGGGGTGCTGGTAGGAGTGCATAGTGCGCGCGCGCAGGTATCCATGAATGGGCCTAACGAACTCGGTGACCTTCACCGTGCTATGGGAATCATAGATCTTGAAATGCATATCGTTTGTTATTCAAACAAATTAACGAGTTTCCTGAATCTAACTTAAATATAAATATTTTACATGAACTCAAATAGTCATTTCAAAATTATAAAAAAAATAGTTTTTAGGACTTTTACAGTTTATAAGTACTACAAGTAGTTTGTAGTAGTTGACTGTTTTCATGTTGTTAGCCGTTTGTTAGTTATAGCCTGTAAGTTGGTTGGCTTACGCTGGTTACTGAGTTCTTGGTGATGAATTATTGATACGATGAATGCTCAATCCAATAATCATAATTAAAGTTTGGAAATTTAGTTTTTGTATATGAAACATGAATAAATTAATCTGAACTAGAACTTAAAGTTTATCCATTTTTCTAGTGTTAAGTTGCGTAGATTTATTAATCCATTATTTTCTCGATCACTTCTAGGTTGCATGTTATCAATAATGATTAGTTTTATTAAAAACTAGTGGATCGTCCCAGCTTCGCACGGGTAGCGTTGTTTTTTGAAATATCTGAGGTTTCTTTCTTCAGTCACTGCTCAATCATTGTGAAATTCAGCGCAATGTTTTCAATTTATTAAATTTATAGCACTCCCTAAACAGTGTAGTTTGGTGATTTTAAATGCGCTTTGATGAACGGTTCAGTATTTCCGTTTCATAGCGAATTTTTAAATAAAACGCTATGAAGTATTTATAACAATCTAAAAAATAAATCATTACGTGATTTAGGATGCAACTACTCGCGCCATCTAGTATGTTATATGTAAATTAGTAAAGATTTGGTTTTGATCACGGGCGCGATGGCTTATTTTATGTATAATTTCTGTGTTTGTTTACCGATTTCTATGATTCTTTTTTTATTTAATAGGGAATAATGTTACCTTTTTTAAATTTGGGATGAGTGAGACGTTTACAAACGTAAGAGTAAACAAATATAATCAGAATGATCCGAACTGCTAAGCTATCAGGAATTACACGTGTTATTGTGAGTCAACCGTAAAAGATAGACATAAACTGTTGAGGATTTTTTTTTAGAATATTTTATGAAGAATATTTCCGTCACACATGGTTTCATGTAAGTTTAACCATTGAGTCTTCACACGCGACGGAAGCTTAAAAAATGGAGTAACTTCTCCCGTTTTCCCAAAATTTCCCAAAATTCCCCTTTACTACTCTGCTGGAAAGTATACAAAAACCTGCGCAGGTGTATGAAGAATAATTGTACCAAGTTTCGTTAAAATCCGTCGAGTAGTTTTTGTTTCCATAAGGAACATACAAACCGACAGACAGACAGACAGACAGACAAAAATTTCACTGATTGCATTTTTGGCATCAGTATCGATCCCTAATCACCACCTGATGGTTATTTTGAAAATATATTTCATGTACAGAATTGACCTCTCTACAGATTTATTATAAGTATAGATATTATGGTTTATAATTAAATTTTTTCATTATAATTTTTTCGTCTTATTTCATTACTCAGTCACTTGAATTAACCGCTCTTTGAATATGATTTGTTTCAATAATTTCTGGTCACTTACAGACCACGTTCTCAATTTAATTTGGTTTGTCTTCATAGTATGGAATGTCCTTTGACGAAGGGCCAACAAAATATCCGGTACTAAACCGACCAACAAGCAAGCCTCTGTTAAATATTCCACAAGCGCACACCATGTTTAAGATGGCAACATCCTTTGTACCTCGTACTCCATATACCAAGAAAGGAAACGCCTTTGAGTATCGCAACGCAATTGTCCTTTGAAATCTCATTCACGCCACTTTGATTAGCTCAGTAATAAGTGACGTGCTCTGTATACGACATCACGGCCGGAAATAGAACTGTTTACTTTGAGGAAGTTCAGCGATTCAATGGACATACTTCATTGATAAGATCAGTTATGACTTATGATGGTCAGCCATTGTTGATGTAGCTAGAGCGGTTTGTTTTGTTGGGTGATAGGTTTTGTTTGTGAAGTCAGTAAAGGCATTGGTCCTGAAAAGTTAATAATCTGATAGTGAAGTCGTAACGTATTTGGTGCACTATACAGTAAATAGAAATGTTAGAAATGTTAAATGTCCTTAATGTTATTTCGCCATTTTTTCTCTATAAGGGCTTGTACACAACACTGCGATGCGATGCGAATTTTCTGCTGAATAATAAAGAAATTCGCATCGCATCGCAGTTTTGTGTACAAGCCCTAAATTGCAATAATAGCGGTTGTTTCATTGTTGATTTAAACCTCTTGCTACACAACTACTGATATGAGTTTTTTATGCTCCCAATATTGCAAAATGCAGAAGATACGGTACAATTGTCTACGGCCTCATCACGAAAGACAAATTGTTTTCCCATCACTGACTGGACAGCTAAAAGCTATTCAAACAAAATCCGATTCATGCCAATAAAAAGCTTGACGGAAGAAAAAAATTGAATAGTGTAACAGCAAAGAGTTCTCAGGCAGGGCGCGGAACGGAAGACAAACACCCCACCTGGAACGCGGCGGATGTTCACAGTGACCAAACAGATGACCTCACGATGCACAGGTTTTTGAGCATCAAAACGCTTCAGTCAATATTGATTCGATGTTTCGGTCTTTCATTTGTTTTAGGACACCGTAGACAGTGTACCACACACGGAGTATGTCTATAAGAAGACTTGTTAGTTAGTTTTTTAGTAGAGAGTACAGGCTTATGATGTAAAACAAAGTAAATGTTGATTGTCAAGGTTGGAGTACTTTATTAACTAAATGATGCAGCTTGTTTTAATCGTGCCCAAATTTTTGTCACACCAATGAACTTCACTCCAAAATAAGTCTTTTGAAGTGCAACTCGGTCGAATTGTTCTGAAAATAAATCTAAAGCGATCGATGGGTTAGCCGAAGGTCGGTCGCGTTGTAAATTTGTTTTTACAACCAGTACATTCCATGTTTGCCTCAAATGAAATATTAATGAGCCTTCAGACAACCTTCGGCAATGCGCAACCACCATTCAGAGAAGACAACATGATGCAAGGAATCACTACACACCAAATTGGACTCTAAATAATAGGCGGAAAGAGTGTAAGTTGTTTTGGTTGTCTCCATCGTATTTCGGACGTGCATTGTTGGCAATTCGTCATGATCTACGTATGTAAATCAATGGAGTATGGTGGCGTATTTGTAACGGTAATTTTGTCGGTCGAAGACAGGAAGAGTTAGGCTATAAACACAGTTTTTCAATGCACTATATCGTGACTTACTGAACTTAATAGTATTTTCTATATTAAAAGCAAATGATCGTGTTTCTTATCGTTATTTACTTTAATTTAAATGCCAACGTTGAGACATGCACTACCAAATCGTCAAAGTGCATTCTATAGTTACATTAATTAACTATTTCAGATGAAAAGTGAAAGAACAATACAAGTTAATCTAGTTCTGAAGTCTTTAATACGTTAGTAAAATGATGAGCATTTAAGAATATCGTCATCGTTTTTTTAATAAGATACTTGAATGAAGTCAAAACTAGAAACATTAATTTATTATAACTCCGATATTACGCCGAGTCATAATCTGTATTTGTGGTGACTTCTCCTACGTGCTCATACATCGATTTGACGGATTATATGAGGGGTAATGTTTGCGATGCGCTTACAATTTTGAAAGGAAATGATTTATCTTAGACCAAAGTTTACAAAGGCACCGGAATATTAAAGTTAATGATATTCCGAGAGTACTTTTTCTAATGGATAGAAATGGTTAAATAAAAATAAAAACTAAGATGACCTAGGTAAACCCAGAGCAGTTGTACACATGTATGTATGTATGTACTTTCAGTATTTTGATTTTCTCGTGCAAGTAAACAGTTCAGTTTTTAAAAAAGAAAAAATGAATTTTCTTTAATTTGCCAAGAAACTTACATACCAAATTGTAGCCTTCTGTTCTAGTTATTTAGATTTTTTTATATAGTTTCTTACGATCAGTACTAAATAGTCTAATCATACCGTGTGAAAACTCAAAATATTTAGATATTGATTGGAATCCAGGCTATGTGAAAGCAAGTGTGTGGGGTGTCGGCCGCCGATCCGATGCCTACGCCACACCACGCCGCCCGCGTAATCATACCTTACTCAGAATATACGATGAAAAAACACATTATTGACAATTACAACGAATTATTATGAAGGGTTTATATCCACTTATCATATATCAACCCACTACTTGTTCGTTTAATTGCAGGTTATCAGTACAATCTTTCTAAATCAAATTATTAATTTTACGAGTATAGGCAGAAAAACGCGTGCTACGGTTTTTGACATAGAAATTGTATTGATTACCCAACCCAACTTCTATCCGATGGCGACACCATCGGATCTCTAGTCGTGGTGTGAAACTGTCACTTGTTAAACGAGCCAATTAATGATATAATACAATAGTTGTAATGTAAAGTGGAAAAAGGAGACAATTAACGATATAATACAATAGTTAAAATGTGAAATGGAAAAAAATGGAATGTGAGATAAGAACTTACTCAAAGTTCGAAAGTGCGCACCTAAATTTCAACCAGCTTTTGATTAAAAATGTGTTTCATGATTGTAAATTATTTGTATAAATATCTCTTTATTGAATAGGTACTTATCCGAATGAAAGTATTTATGGTATGAAATGAGGAACAGGTACAGTAGACAAGTAGTTAAGGTCTGTGGGCGCTCGGTCGCCGAACTGTGCGGGCGATATTCCTACAACTAAAATATGTTTCAATTCTATTATGAGGATTATCCGCTACACACGATCGCCGATAAATTTGTGTATTACACAATTGTATCATTACGCTCCCATTCATGTAGAATGTGTTTCCATTTGTATTAATATGGTATTACATTCTAGTGAACCTTAATGGTCGTATTTATCGTTTGGTTTTCCCTCAATGAATTTGAAACTTTTAAGAGTTTAGGGTTGAACCGAGCACATCGTTGGTCGTTTTTTATCATTTGAAGGTTGACTCTTCTTACATAACAAAACTAGAAATATTATTTATGCAACGATAATTCATAGCATTTACGATCGACCACAAACTAAGACTTATTTTAATTAAACTGAAGTTGCCATGCTAAGGTTGTATGGAAGAGTCCGCTTTTAGAGATACGACTGCCAAAATTGTAGTTCTGTTTTTTAAAACTGAATTTAATGAAATATCTTTTTTGATGTACAATAAATTTTCTATTTTATTCTAAACGCTGCTATAACTAAATTTGCAATGATCTACAAGTCACAAAAAATATGTCTGAGTATAATCTCCGTATTAAAGGATGGTCAGAGTCACCTTGAGTGCCGGATACCGCATCATCAATATAGACAGATATCGTTAATGGCTGACTGTCGTCGTCCCACCGAGTTTATTGTCTCTGCGACAGACAGACAGGCGGTTTTACGACTCATATTATGGACTCCACGTTTTATATCACCTTCAAGGCTTGTTGTTTCTTTTTGGTAGTTGAAGTGATATGAAACAATTTTAAATAAATATAGTTTGTATTATTAATAAACATTGTTGACTCAGCATTACTATTATTTTTATAATAATAATAGCTGACCATAGAACAAGTAATTTTAAGTCAATCTATTAATAATATAAAAAACCATAAGGCGTCTAAGCTCATCACCCGACATTCTTAATTCTTCTATCTTTTTCCCAATTTACCACCCAAAGTAGCTTAGGAATTTCTGATTCTGAAATATCAGAATCCCATTTTTGGGGTTTATAGCCGTTTATAGGTGAGTAATGACAAGAAGAATTCTAATAATCCGGTCAATTTATACATTCAAGGTTACATAAATTCATAAGAAGCTGAAAATTGGTACAATTGTTCAAAACATTATTATAAATGAAACCTCAAAAGTCCCCATCGTTCCGAGGTGTGCTAAAAATTTTACACGAGGTCAAAGGTCAAAAAAATGAGTTTTTTGCGATTTTAAGCGAAACGGTGAGTTTTTTCGCAAAACACCCCAGTACAAAATTGTAGATCAAAAAATTCTCTACAAAAAAGATAACGATTATTTTTTTCCTAAAAGCCACCATTTTGAAGATATAACGCGTTGAAAAGTTTGATCATTGGTAATCTTCATACTTTGCACACGTTTCCACGCCACCTATGAGGTAGTGTACTTAGCGCGTTTTATTTTAACGTGACATCTCCTGTAGGCCTATTCCACGGATCTGCAGTGATTTTATTTGTTTTAAAACTATTGTAAAATATTATTGTACATATCGGTTGGTTAAAATAATGGCTGTGTAATTGAAAATGAAATGATTAATATTCCTCGTCTGATTCGTAATTTTCCAGGATTGCTGTTTCTTGTCCTTCGTCTTCTTCTTGTTCTTCTTCCTGTTCTTCTTCTTCTTCTTTTTCTTCTATTTCACAGATCCACTGTCCCACTAGCGATTCCTCATTGGTATCATATGAGTCTTCTAGATTAGCTGACTCAACATTAGAGCACGATCGGCCTTGGCAGTTTGTGCATGCCAGGGAACAAGACAATCCAACTTTTCTGCATCCACATTTAGCATTAAAACCTTTTTTACAGTTGCAAAATATTGAGTTGAGAAGTTTCTCAGGTGCTGGTGGAAGTAAAGTTAGAACTGGCTCTAATGTATTGTCGACCAACTTCCAACCCCAGTCTTTAGGGTCCAGCTCATTACCAAGCCACACTTAAACTTGGTAATATACCCGAAATAAATGTTGGTGAGCAGCTACTGAGGTTTAAGTTATAACACCTTATAAGTGATGTTCATACGTGGCGTACATGTGCAAAGTATGAAGATTACCAATGATCGAACTTTTCAACACGTTATATCTTTAAAATAGTGGCTTTTAGGAAAAAAAATATTAATATCTTTTTTGTAGAGAATTTTTTGATCTACAATTTTGTACTGGGGTGTTTTGCGAAAAAACTCACCGTTTTGCTTAAAATCGCAAAAAACTAATTTTTTTTACCTTTGACCTCGTGTAAAATTTTTAGCACACCTCGGAACGATGGGGACTTTTGAGGTTTCGTTTATAATCATGTTTTGAACAATTGTGCCAATTTTCAGCTTCTTATGAATTTATGTAACCTTCCTCCTTATTTTAGGCCTAAATTGACCGGACTATAAGTTATTCTGTAAAGATTGTTGATGAGGTAGCTTATAATATTTAGTTGAGGAATTTTTAAGTATTAATTTGCTTTTTCAAATTTTAATATAAATAATACATACATACTCACGGCTATAAATCCCTAAAAGGGGTAGCCAGAGCTGAGAAATCATAAATTCCTCAGCCTCTTTTGGAAGTTGAGTGGGGAAAAGATAAAGGTTGTTGGTGATGGGTCTCCAACCGCATCGCCCAAAAATCCCTTAAAAGCACCAATAGCCGTTGTTCGCCTCTTACGTACACCCACCGGAAGAAATGGGGTAGTGCTATTCTAAGCCGACACTACACGGCTAATATAAATAAATTATTAAAAAAGGATTAAACATAGATGTAAGTAAAGTGAACAAGTAATGAAATTAGATAAAGCAGCAATAAAAAAACACAAAACGATTTCGATAAACCCAATACTCACCTAAGAATAAATCCGACAAAATAGTGAACGATATCTGTCACAGAAATATTTCAAGAGGAGCTGTAGTGATGTGGGCTGGTCAATTATTTGACGCTATTGGGGCGAGCAATGTAATGTGGGTTCGTCGAATCAAATGGACATGTTCAAGTTTCGTGTCATACAGATATTAGGAACCACCGGAAATGGTAAGGACGTAGGCGACGCCTACGAGACTTACAGTACCCGTCCACTTGTAATCGCATTATGGGACATGTCGACACATCATCGTCTTAATCTCACTTTTTGTCTTAGAGGATACGCCATTGCGCGGCTTTGCTTCGGGTTGATATCTCTGTCATCGTGTGCTCGTATTTGATATGGAGTTTATCGTACAATCTAATTACGAATCATGTGTGACGGCGTCTGTGAAGGTTTTAGAAAAAACGGTAGTATCTCGCAGGACACGTAATGCTACTGTAGTTTATGTTAGTACATGCCTTTTTTGAGCCTCTTCGTTAGTCCAGATGGCATCGAAGTAGGATTAGTGAGGTCACTCAATAGAGCTTGTTTAAGCTTTTTCTTGAGGTGACTATTTTGGAATCGGAGAAAAACGTTATTGGTGTTAAGGGTGATAGAGTTGTGTAAGTTTTCACTAGACTTTTCTGGAGATATAAATATTTAAATTGCGTCTTTCCAGTTTTAAACAAAGTATAACGGTAGACTGCTGTGTAGTGTCGGCTTAGAGTAGCACTACCCCATTTCTTCCGGTGGGTCTACGTAAGAGGCGACTAACGGTATTGGGCTATTAAGGGATTTTTGGGCGATGCGGTTGGCGACCCATCACCAACAACCTTTATTTTACCATCTTTTCCCCACTGAACTTTCCAAAAGTGGCTGAGGAATTTCTAATTCCTTAGGTCTGGCTAACCCTTCTAGAGATTTATAGCCGTGAGTATATGTATGTATGTATAACGGTAATGAAAATAGATAAACCCTGTATAATTTACATGCTCTACAAAACTTTGAGACAAACACATGCCCTATTACACTACTGTCACTAAGGCACACGAAATGAGAATTATTTATAACAGTCCGTCTAGCTAGTCGTTTATACTCCAGTAGGTCACATATAATATATTCAATATGCTTTACTTTTAACGTTTTAAAGTAGAGTGTGTTGTCACTTGGATATTTAGGCACTTTAACCCGAATATATTTCCGTCTGCGGTAAAGCTCCGTCCACTACTCCACTGCAACTTAATCATCTGTGCAAGTGACAAGATGTAGCGCGTCAATTTTATGTGCGAGCGGCCGGGTCGCGGATTTTGTATGTTCCATTAATGTTTTTAGGGTTTAAAATTGTGTGTTATTTATTGGGAATGTCTTCTTTTGATGTGCAACGGGATCGGCGGCGGACGGACGTCCGGTCCCGGTTCGGATTTGGTTTACGTGAATTTTGTGGCGGTTTTAGATGCCTAAATAATCCTATACGAGCTCGAGTTTCGTGCATGCTTTGCTCTTTAATAATCAGATGATGGATGAAAAGTATTTCATTCGTTCAACACTTTAAAACTTTTTATGGTTACAACAAAATGGTATCTTATCCGTGGCACAATGAGATTCAGTTTAGTTCATATCATAACACTAGTAGTGTTAATTTTTATTTGGAGCGGCTACAACACATAGAAAATTGGTAGAATTATATCAGTTGTTTAGTTAGACATAATATCCAACTTTCTATCTGAAAAAAAAATACAGTACTAATAACTCATAAATAAAAGATGTTATTAAAGGAAAGAAAAATTTCGACACTGGCGGGGGCGAAATTTTTCTTTCCTTTAATAACATCTTTTATTTATGAGTAATAATCCCCACATGAGGAATTCATGTCAAAAAACATTAAATTACAGTACTAATAAGCTGGAATAATCACTGCCTCTGATGCAGATATATGAAACCCATGTGGGTGCAAAGCATGTGCTTTATACTGTCTGGCACAGCTGTCAGCAGCCAGGGGCTGTGCAGCTTAAACGAAGAGGTTGTGGACAGAGTGTCTGTACAGCTTATAATTTAAAAAATCAATATTGGATTGAAATGTTCTCCCAGCTAATCGTTAAAACATAATTTCATCGATGCAATGGCGTGAATTAATCTGTTATATTTTGAACCAGGTTTAGAGCTTCCGGAAGCCGCTTCACTCACGTCACGACTTAATCTTTAATACTTTTAACAAATAAACGATTTATTACCTCTACTCTTAAATCATGTTATCTGAGGAAGTCAGTTCTCGGCTCACACTAAAATCCTTCCGGTCTTAAAATAAACGAGATTGCGAATGGTGGACGGGCGCTTTGATGAAATTGTAAAGGACGGATTTATTTTGCTTCGTGAATGGGCGCTTGTACAAATAACATTTTATGTCCGAACTTTTACACTAGAACTATGATGTTTATTCAGTATATATGGTATGAAAACCTTAGGTTAACCAGTCCGTCTGTTTCTATCTGCGGTTTAGTTTCCTTGGCTGTGGTACCGCATAAAGAACCTAGTGATGAAATTGATGAATAAACTACACATATAAGTTAAGACAAGACACACTGTGCTAGGCTCAATTCAGGTTGCAATTGACCCCATAATTAAAACTACTAAGTATGGTAAATAGTTGTCCTTTTACCGTTTTTACACCACTGGTTATCCTCAAATCCCTAGCAAGATGTACCCAAAGATAACTTAATATTCCAATGATGGCTTTGCATACAATGGTGCGGTATTGCACAACCATACAGTTAACCCAGGTAAAACCACGCGCATACCACATGATTCCTCCGACATTTGCCTATACATGTGTATTGTTTGTAAAACAGATAGATCGTATCGAATACCTGAGTGTTGCTCACCAGTGTGAACTGTAACCTTTCATTTAATATTATGGTATCATAATACTAACACCTGGAGCTGCTAAACGTCTCAGGAATGATGTGGAAAACTATTACGTGTTTTACACATATGGTTTACTTTTTCCTTGCAAGATTTACAGACAATATAAATCTAAGTAAGTAGACACAATGACATCTTCGGAAATATATAAAAATAAACTTTTCACATTATTGTTATTACAACGTCATGCAAAAATATGAATTCGGAGCGCCTCCGCTTGGGAAGCAACACGTATATGCCTACATTACACACGACACTCCCTTTCACATTACATTACAGGACACCGAATAAATGGAAATTCTCGTGTCACAATGTTTTCCGTAATTGTTACACTGATTATTGTTATTTAACAACCGGTTAAATATTTTTTGCATCCTTCAATAACAAAACTGATCCAACCTCTTATTAAAATTGGATATTACTTAATGGTTTATGACTTATGTTATGGTGTGCAAGGTCAGCTATTAGTTATGTAATGATTTTTAATAGACAATTACAGATATATGGTGAGTTTGTTTATACTATCAAACAAAGCTCTATAGTATCATCTTACAATAATAATCGAGTAGCAAAGTCCGTATCGATGACACAATAGTATTAATCATGCGACTATAGTATTTAACTATATCCATTCATTATACTATCGTAAAAACACTGAGGCTTTAGTGTACTTAGTCATGTGATAGTGTATTCGTGATAGTTACTCTGAACACCGGGTGAACAAAATGTCAAGTGATTTTCATATATTAGTACCTCTGTCACGCCTTCTGGGATTTATGGCGTGATCGATGAGTTCAAGCTTCATCATAATAAAATGTCATTACAAATACATCTTTGAATATAAAAAACATGTTTTTTCCAGTTCGCAGAAATGTTTATGATATCGTTCGTTCATTTTCCTAAGAATGGAATAAAATATCGCGCTGCTACGTAATTTATAAACTCTGACGGTATTATAACAAAAAGCATTATATAACAAAATACAATAATTAACGAGCGAAATTGACTATTTCATATATTTCAATGTACTCCCTATTTTAAATGCTGATATTGGGTGGCGACTTATTGAAGTGATGCTTCGATCTAGCTTATCATCCAAAGTATAATAGTATTTGATATTATGCAGGTAATAACCTGTTGCAACATCATTTAAACTAGCACATAAATCTACCAATCGTTTTTCAAACGGGGATCAATACTGCAACCTTTAACCCCAGCTGCCTTTCCTTCTGCTCCAAACCTGTCAAACAGATACAATCAAAACCCAGCATAGCTAGTACGAGCGGTGTTAAAACTAGTTATCGGGTGGTATAAAACAGCCATCTCTTACGCACTTACTTAGTATCGTATACTGCCATCTCATTCTAACCGTTATCGTGTCGATATAATAGCGCTCGTACTAGCTTTCGTGGGTGGTCTGCACGACAAGACAAGGTCGCATCACCGGTCGGCAATACGAGGGTGATGGACACTACGAGGTGAATACGAAGCACACGTTGCAACGACATCCGGCCTGTAAGGGCTATGCTAATGCGAACCATGGTACGGTCGGCCTTGATGCATTTGACCGTGTGAATTTCCTCACTCTCTTTTCAAGTTGGCAAGCCTTATCGTGGAATTGTTTGCCGTCGATATTTGCAGTTAAAGGTTCTATTTTAGAGGCTGAAATTTGAATTGCTAAATAAAAAACATTGATATAGGTTGACTATAGGCGATATAGGTGAAGATATTTTGAATACAGAATATGCATTATATAAAAAACAATACAGAGAAAGTAAGACACTGGCTTATGTGCACTTGTTGGAGACCAAGTAAGTCCAGAAAATTTACTTTTGTTTTTTTATTTATTTATCAGACAAGAGTTTTATGTAAATAAATAAGAATAAAAAAGGAATCCGATAGTGAATACCACTATTTTCGTTATACCTCTGATTACACCTCCAAAAACATGCTTTAAATGTTTGAAGGAATCGTGACGATGAAACCACAGCCCTACTTTACAAATTGGTAATTACATGACAGTGATTGTTAAAGAGGTCAAAATCACGGAAAACCCTATCCACTGCTAAAAGTTGAGGCGGGTAAGTGATATATGTAAATATGACGGCAATACAGCACGTTGGTACCACAGTGTCACGTACCTCGGACCCACTACGACATCCTGCCAATGAGGTGCTATGCAAATTGGAGCCGTTCTACGAGTGTACGACCGTCCTTGATACGATCTGTCGTGAATCGGAACTCGTTTTATCGAGAATACATGGTAATGTCTCTTTTATAACATGCGTTATTTATTGACGCTTCATCTGTGGTGAGTCGGTGACGAATTTTGTATTCTTTGGACGAGCTATAGGCTTTTTATCGATGTATTCGTTTCTTTAGAATAGTTTATAGTTAATATCCCAAAGCTTTAATATATATATTGATTTGTTCCGGAAGACGAAGAAAACGTTGTTTAGAAAATGATTTTGTTATAATAATCATTTATATTTAGTTTAGTTGGCTTAGTTTATTTACAAATTTAGTACCTTCTAGTCATTCGAGCATATACAGCATAAACGATATTTGTATCTTTTACCAACATCATCAAAATCCACGACAGGAAATCCTAAATTAAAATCGAATGATTAGACAATTCCAAACGCATTAAAACGTAATCAGCAGACGTATTGTGGAAACAGCAAATAAACTGAGACGCAACTTCCGATGTCAATGATTGCATTATTTAGTTGCGTGTAATTAAATTAGATAGATGGGATCGGCTTTACGTGGGAATACGGGACTTGGCCGGTTTTGCAGAATAGGCCGTTGCTATCTGCTTCCCGGACATTACTCTAAGTGCATGTACAACTGTATTCGGATTTCAGATATATTACGACTTACATAGCATTGTTGGTTGAAGAAATGCTAATACGGTTCAGTTGATTTTTTGTTACCGCCTGCGAACTTAGCTTTGGTTTACCGTGAAAGTAGTAAAAACGGGTGATTTTTTCTTAACACTTATTGCCAATAGAAATAAAAGAATCGTGTTAATCTCTCATATTCATTATATGAGAGATTAACACGATTCTTTTATTCTCAATAGCTGTATAACAAATTATGTTATTTGAAGGTAGGTTTTTTATTTAATGTTATCCAAAATCGGAACTGAAAATATCAACCCGACTATAATCATGATTATCTGACGGTTTGGTATCCTATGTCCTCATCCTATAACATACAAACTATAGAGTTTTGACTTCCAAACTCTCTGACATGAAGGGCTTCGACAGACATATACTCACGGCTATAAATCCCTAGAAGGGGTGGCCAGAGCTAAGGAATTAGAAATGGGGTAGTGCTATGTTAAGCTGACACTAAACAGCTAAAGGCTTCCACCTGTCTTAAAATATCTCTGAATCTTATTCCGTTCGTAAATCTGGTGGAAAAGCCTTACAAAGCGCAGACGGATAGCTGTTTCTATATCTGTGTGGGAATGCAACGCTCCAGTTAAACGCGCAGGCGAACCGTTACTTCGACCAGGAACTTGATAACTCCACTAATATCGGACAATCTTAATTATGCTCTCGTCATTACGAAATCATTCAATTTTCTTGGTGTGGAAATTGCGAAGCGATAACACGTAATTGAACGTGGATATGATTCTGAAGCTGGTTGTAGTGGTTTTGGCATTTGAGTTGCGATATTATTTTACCTCTAACTAATAAATAAACGAAGGAAAAAAATTCGCCACCAGCGGAAATCCTCACATGCGCTTTTCATGAACAATTCATTATAATTATTTTACCTGTGTTTTTATTGATAAACGCACATGAGACATGAATTTTCTTTAAAGATTTTTACATCTTACCGATGACCGCTATCTTAAGTTCTGAAATACCGATGCGATTTCTTGTAATGAATGTGATTATACAAAAAATAGTAATAGTGAACAGTAAAGTGGCGGAACATTAAGAAAAAGATCAAATAAACGCTGATGTGTCTATAACAAAGAAAGTAAATGGAAAATAGCAGCAATCGATATTTTGGGTTTTACTTTCATGTCGTTTAATTCAGAAAACCAATTATACATTCATTCGAGAACTTTGTCAAACTTGTGTATGTTTTTTTAGAAATGTAATAACAAGTTTCATATTATTTTTAATAGAATTGCTGCAAAGTTAATGTTTGTTTATGCTCAATCAAGAAGATCATTAACCATTTAATTATGAATTAAGTCTTCCATTACGTGCAGATGGATAACGTTTTTGTATTGATCATCATGATTACTAATACCGAAGTTGTTTTTAAAGCATTCTTTAAAGTCATGTTTTATAATTACTGAGTTTTGAATTGTAAGACGGTAGATTGAGAAAAAAACGCTGCAAATGTTGCACATTAATATGTCAACGGTTTTTTGCGTCCATTGTATGTTAGTTTAATGATTTCTCACGTTCTTTCGCAAATCATGTGCCGTTTCGGGGCTATGCTTTGTAAAGTCCATAGTGGAAAACGGTTATTGTACAATTCAGCCTTTAATTTTATTTCATATCTGGATTGAACACATTTAGAATAATTAAATGCGATCACATTTTACTAGTCAAATAAAAATCCTTTTTCCACAAACCGATTTTGCAAAGTATTTTCTAAGACTTTCATGATTGCACATTATAATTAAAACAACTATTGACTTTCGGATATTTACATAAACTAGACTGTGAGTGTGGTCTTTCATAAATAGGTCAAACAAAGCGTAGTGTAGCTACTCGCGTAAAAGAAAATATTGCTGATGTGAAGAATAGGTGTCCTGAAAGATCTGCTTTGTGCACACACCTTCGATAAGCCAAACTACCACATGCGTTTTGACAAACCTACAATTCTAGCAAAAGATTATCGATTGATTAAAATAAAGAAAAATCCAAACTTCAATAGCGATGATGGTTGGCAATTACCACCAGCTTAGAACCCGATCATAAGCACAACTAAGCAAGGGAAGAATACTAGCAAGACTCCAGATAACATTAGCTCTTTTTGTACTTAGCAAATATTAAAACGCAAATGTAACTTAAATTTTGTGAAGATAGATAGTATTAATAATTTTTTAGTACTGTATAATGACAAATAACACCTTAGTCTTCCCGTGACCATGATAACTGAAAAGTTTTCGAAACGCCGGGCTTTAAAAAACCATGTAATAACACGCGATTAAAATATCCGAAAGTCAATAGTCGTTTTTGCAAAGTTGTTTAGAAATATAAAGTAAGATGGATATCAGAAAATTAATAGCCTTGTTCTTGTTTATTTTTATTTAATTCCCTATAGTCAAATAAAAGGTTCAGGGATACATACTGAAAATGTATAGCACCCTACACACATACCAGTTCCGCAATTTTAATATAAAAAAGCTTATACCAATGGTAACGTTTACATTTTAGCTAGAAAGGTTTCAACGGTGAAATTAGTTTGGCTGTGGGCTGGGACCGACTGCGCATTTCAGCTGCATGCAGATAAACCTGAACCAAATTTCATGGCATTGCACGCGAACCTCCGTTTTAGCGACTAAACGGGTGGCTTATATCAAACAGCTTTAATGTAACTTTATTTTATTGCAATGTCGAGCTTACGACTTGCTTTTTGTTACGTAAAACGTAATGTTTGTCGCTTGTTGTCGTATCACAAATAGATGACTAGGAACCACTATGTTAAGCTAGTCGTTAATGTTTAAATAGGATGATTAATGTGACTTTGATACGCATATTATTTTAAAAGGACTATTTCGAATAAATCTTCTTTCACACCAAAGCAATAGTCATCGTTGTAAACACACTTTAAAACTGATTTAATGGCGCTATAGATTATTAAAGATAAATTGAGTTAAAAATAATAATTTAATTGTGTGTAGGTCACCTAAAGGATTCGATGCAGATTCAATTGTTTTCTTATGGGCTCCTCACGACCCAAGAACCTCAACTTTACATATTTCTGTGCTTATTCCGATTCCCGACTATGGTAGGTTCATTATAGGCTCATAAATGATCAAATTCGCACAAATCACAATAGAGTCTAAAAATATTATATTTTGCAGTAAATTCTCATAAAATATTATATTTTACAGTAAATTCTCTGCATTCTTTGACATTTTCGAATTGCCCCTAGATTCACTTTCACATAAATGTAATAATAAAATTTCAATAGAATGAACCATTTTTCTCGCGGCGGATGTCGTAAGAGGCATTTTAGGTTATTTGAGATTTTTAAGTTGTGTTATGTGTTTTAACCTTTATGTTACAATTCTTCCCCACTCAACTTCCAAAATTGGGTCGCTTTGGCTACCTTTTATAACCGAGAGAATGTGAATGTCTTCTACAACGTGTAATCTTATGTATGTGGAAACGTCGCAAAACTATCACTTATAACTTATAACGTACAAGTCGACTTGCTGTTATATGATGAAGACCATTGTGATGGAATGTGTTTTTCACACATTACGATTCGCCATTGAATACAGGAAGCGCGTGCGGCTATTCGCTCCATTGAAAAGGTGCCGACATCTGTTTGGTAAAACAACCATTCTGTACTGAATCGTGTGTTGAAAGTGGCTTTTTATCATTCATAAGTACTGGACAACCCCTTAGGTAAGAGGTTTTTAAGTTGTTTGTACTCTAAGTAAATTGAGTCCAGTTATAGAATAGAGATCCTATTATCGTTTGCCGTGGTCTGGTACCTCGTATGAGATGAGACCTGCCTACGTCATTGAAGCTTTTTAATATATTGCTTGGTGTTGGGACTCCATCACCGACGATCCCGTATTTCAAAATCTAGCTTGCTACATGTAGGGTTATAGTTGTGTGTGTATGAGAAAGTATATATCAATTTATAAACTTTAAAATGCGTCTTATGTATTGCTAGGATGCTCATGCGCACCCATTTCGGGCATTTGTATTCAATATAGAAACTTGGAGGTCGTTCGTCCCGACTTTGGCATTAGCAATTCTCTCATAGATCGTCGGAATCCAGATTCTGTGCGCGTGTTCGTATTAGTTCATTGAAATTGCTACACTTTGAGAATATCTAGTAGGTGTTTCGTTATTTTTACATCTATTACTTATCGATTGATTATTCGATTTGTATAGCAGAACTCTTCAGTTTGAAATAGTGCGGCGTATCTATCCTCTCTTGTGGCTGTTCAACTTTGAAATAACTCAGATAAATGATCACGCTATCACGAGGCTAAAATACGCTCTAAAACGCTCTCTACATCATTTGACTTGAGCGACAGATGAATATTTTAAGTTTGTTTTTGCATTAGATTTCCTTTCAGAATAGAGTTAACTCATAGCCATTATATATTTCACAGTATTGCTTGTTTGAAAAGTCACAGCGATGTTTACGATGCGGTAAAGTGAATGACAAACTAAGCAATGAGCCGCCTACGAGAAACGGATAAATAAATTTCATGGCAGTGGCTCGTAAAGCGCGCCTTGTTACTATCAAACTGCAACCTGGCTGATGAAGACGTGTTGGGATTTTGGTAAATTAATCAGATGTTTTAGGAACATGAAAGGGAATAAGAATCCAGACTGATGAAGCATCAGTTATAATTATAAGGAATAGTAGTTTTATTTTTGGTTTTTGAATTTGTTATTTTTGAGGTGGTTTGGGCACATAGAGAGGATGGATGGAAATAAAGTAGCCAAAGGGATATATAGAGCCAATGTGGATGGGATTGTTAGTAGAGGACGGCCTCGTAAAACGTTTCTTGACCAGATAGAGAACGTTCTTATAAAGGCGGGGGTCCGTAGTGAGAAGAATAAAAGAGCATGTATGAGAAGAATAATGAATGTAAGGGAAGCAAGAGAGGTTTGTCAAGATCGTACTTCGATCGATAGTCTCTGCCTACCCCAATGGGAATATTGGGCGTGAGTATAAGTAAGTAAGTAAGTAAGTTAGGTGGAATAGGTATATGAAATGGTGCAAATGAATGCGGTTTGTTCTCAATTATGAATAAACGAGACTGTACCGCATATATTTTGTTTAGAATGAATAATCTAAAATATCTCAAGTGATTCTCCAAAATGTACGTAAAGCCATGATTAGACAACAATGGGAAAGTCAATTCACATATTAACCGAGAATTCAGTAAATATGTTTACCTATATGTCGACAGTGGGAGTTTATTGACTTGCCGTATTTTGCGTTTGGCCGGCACTATTTGCCGCGGCCGACGGATGCCGTGGGTGTTCGCAAATAATGCCACTTGCCCAATTCTGTGCGCTGTTTGCCGAGTTGCCTCATCTCTAGGGGCCGTATTTGTCGCGAATGCTTGGCCTTATGTCTTGTGAGCGAATTGGAGTTACATACAATGATACGTACTTCCCACCAATGTGTTGCACTGGCGTTGAATGTGGTAACATTTGATAAAAATGGTAATTGCACTAGTTATCATGTAGAAATAGATACAGCCATGATCCTTTTAGTGACCGAGGGTCTTCATTTTTGATGTAATAACCGTAGTGTCATGCTCATTGATTCGCGGGCGGCAAATTGGATGATTGAATATATTTATCCATTAAAGAGTGTTAGTAGATAAAATTATACGTTCACCATGTTAGAAATAGTAAGTGAAATATTGTTTTGCGAATGAAATTCAAATCAATGTCAGTCAAAGACATCATCAAAGTCATATATATATTATATTTGACTTTCATTCGCAAAACATTACTTGACTTTAAACACGGCGAACGTGTAAATGTTTCTACTACATTACTCTTTAATGGAAACATACATGTAATCTCTATATTACCTAATTATAGTAGAATTATTCTCTCACGTTCTTTGCAACACTGGCAGAAGAAGTGAAATAAAAACAGTATGATAGATAACGCATATGCAACTGTGCATAACGTTGGCAATGTTGTTAAATCATCGCATGCTAGCGGCTAATTGACAACATTATCGTAGCTCGTCTGATTTATGTTTGTACGTAAATTCCTTAGTTCATGAATATTATCATTCCAACATTAGAATAACCTTAATGGACACTACATACAACGTTATATTTACTACTAAACTAAATATATGTTCACTAATTACATTAGAGGAGAAACGCCACATAATAAACATGATTATAATGTCGTTAACAAAATGACGGCGTAGGTTTTTATTACAAAATTGAATGAATGCACTTTGCGGTGTACAACTGAACGCGACATGAATGAGCGGGTTACTCCCACTCCTCGCTCGGTCATCATGATCAATGGGCCGATCTGCCGTTTACTTGATCGCGTATGATTACGGAAAATGACTTAGTGAATGAATTACCATTTCGATTTGTTTTTAATTTTTGTTTGGTTTTTATTTTTATGAATTCGATTAAAGTTTTATGCCACTTTTTTAATGTTTCGTGTTCATTTCTCGGAGTGTATGTTTTTATAGGTCTTTATATCCTCAGTACACTAGTAGTCGTTGAGTTACCAAACTTTTGAGGAGGAGAGGCCAATGTTCGGCAGATGATGTATGCTGGCAGTGATGATTATGAATTAGTTGTTGTGTGATATTTGGAGACTTGATTGTGCGAAAAGGCTGTAACTTAAACATTTGCGGCTTTAAGATAACAAAATTCTGTAAAGTTTAGACTATTGATAATTTAAATACATCAAAATTACTCAACAGAACCCTCTTTACACCATACCCTCACCACGCTCTTCTACGATCGCTGCATATATATAGGTTGAAATTCGATCAATTAATTCTGTTTTGTAACCGTTACACAATACTTCCAATGAAAAAAACGTGCTCATATCATGGGTGTTTCATCTACAGCTTGTACAGTAGCCAACTCGTTTATCGGTATTGCCGGCCACGACTCGACGTGAAAGGCAACTAATTGACAGCTAATTGGTGCTTGAGTAGTATATCGGATCACTTCGATAACTCACCGATTTATCATGATACGGCAGTATTATGTATGTAGCATAGCGATTTGCTTGTATGGAAATGTATTAATTCAGCGGTATTTGATGCTCTCGGATGAACAGAGCGATCCCCAGGCTTTTAAGCTATCCCTGAATTACAGTGCCTCAAAAACCTGTCGAGCGTTTTCAGCGTGAAAAACCAACAGAAATAACCAAACATCTAAAAACTGTCGCATATTCAAAACATTTAAGATCTTAAAATATACTTAAGTCAGACATTCGATAGCTCCATTCACAAGTTCGGAATTCGATGTCAATTTGTATACGTTTGTTATTTATCTGATACGGCAGGATATTGGATCAAGATATACGAATAGTGCCGTGTAATGCCAGCTCACAATGTCACTACCCCTTTCTACCCATGAATGTCGTATAATATCTAAAAACTGTCGCATATTCAAAACATTTAAGATCTTAAAATATACTTAAGTCAGACATTCGATAGCTCCATTCACAAGTTCGGAATTCGATGTCAATTTGTATACGTTTGTTATTTATCTGATACGGCAGGATATTGGATCAAGATATACGAATAGTGCCGTGTAATGCCAGCTCACAATGTCACTACCCCTTTCTACCCATGAATGTCGTATCGTAAGAGGCGACTAAGGGTATGGGGCTCTTTAAGTGATTTTTGGGCGATGTGGTTGTAGACCCATCACGAGCGATAATTATTTCAACCATCTTTTCCTCAGGCTGCCCGTTCTTGGTATTTATGGCCGTGAGTATATATATGTATGTATGTCTGTATTTATATACGAATACTTCTTCTTATCGACTTAATTGAGGGTTGGCGATGGCGACTGATTGAATACGCGGCCCTCACCCACGCGTGACACCCGCATTTATCATCAGTTATACATTGTGGCAATTGTGCTTGTTACACATCCTAATATGGCACTACTTACTCACGCCCATTGTTCCCATTGGGGTAGGCAGAGATTATAGATCGAGACTTTGTACGATCCAGGCAAATCTCTCTTGCTTCTGTTATATTCATCATTCTTCTCATACATAAACTTGAAATACATAATTATGGCACTACGTGTACATAATTACTTACTTTATTGTATAGTACCTGATTGAGCAGTGTCAGTTGAAGAGACTCGACGAGTTACTACTAATAAAAATAACTCATATACAATGTGTAGACAGAAGGTCGAGAAAACCCTCTCAGTTAGCCTTGCAATGCGATGCTATCACACACTATTACATAGTTTCTATCGACAGGTGAAACATGAAAAATAAAGATTCCTGATGACTCTTCCCCAGAGCGTTGACCAAGGCGGATGCGGGTCTAAAGAATGTCCGTACCGGACTTGATGTAAAATATGGTTTACCAATGAAAAATAATGCCGTGAGTATATGTATGTATGGTTTGTAAGTTTTAGATAAAGGAAAAAAAGGTTTGACATAAAATAGTAACTAAAAAGTCCGTTACTGGAACTCCGACCGCAAATTTTCGACCACTTTATGATTTATACTCAAATTTTGTAGCTAAACGTTATAAACATTAGTATAGGGTTCTTATTGTAACTAAATCATCGAAATCGTTTATACTAGATTTAATAATAACCATACAAGTTTTTTTCTGCAGCATAATACTCTCGTATTTTGTATTATAATATTTATATGCCTATTATGTTCTAAATGGACAAGTATGAATAAATCTAGAGGAACCTGCTTGGCGCAAAGGTGAGGCAAAGATATACGTCTGAGTAAGCGCCTAAGTTGGTGATAACGGGTGTCGCGCCTCCATTAGCCTCCAACCCATATGAGGTGATTGGAGCCAACTGGTTTCCATACTGTTTTTCTTAAGGTTCGTGTAAGCTGCATGATGGAAACACGCGGGCTTAAAGCGGTTTTTTTCACTATCTTTTATTAAAGTATTGTGGTTATTGCAACCTTATATTAAAAATATACAATTTGAATTGTTTTTTTAGACTTTCACAAATTTACTATTCAACCAAACAACATGAAAATTGTTACACATGATTAATTAATGATTAGGAACAGTAATCAAGTTCAACCAATGTAAAACTTATGCAACTTTTTGTCTTTTTCCGTGAAAGAAGTTATTCGAAATGATGCAACCGCGCGTTTGTGTAAAACGCAGATAGTTTGCATAAACCTTAAGCCAGGTGGAGTGCATATCACTCCATAAAATTTGCCTACCATTTCTGGCCATGATATCCATATCGAAAGAAAAACACACCTCATTATACTTAATTGGATGTAAAATGTTTTAAAAAGTTGTGGTATTTCCGTTGTCACTGGAAATGAAATGATACTGAAGTAAAGAATTCCTTGAAAAAGACAGTACTAAAGCCTACCATATTTTTCGCGTTGTACCTGTATTGTACGGATACATCTGGCAGCAGTGTAGCAGAGGTACAAGTGTTTCAACATTAAACATTTATTAGCACCGTATATTCAGATTTAACCTCGATATTAATCACAACCATTGAATTGATAGGATATGAGTTTGCTAAGAAAAAAATGCGAATCGGTGTCTGTATTTGAGAAAAAACTTTATGGTATTGTGGAAACAGCAAAGATATACTGGCCAGTACACCCCGCTGTGTACCAACTTATAATTTGTATCTATGCTTAACTCGAAAAACATTTACACTCCGCGATGTAGGAATATGAGTGAGACGCTGCTATGTGCGTTTGAGTCCGCAGTAGTGTGCGCTCTAACATGACTCCCACAGTACTCCCCTCCTAGTCGATACGACGATATCAAAGCTAGGAGGTACCTATTACCAATTACAAAATTCAGTGTGAGCAGTAAGGCCGGTGATTGCATGCCTGTAGATGCTCTGCTGAATGAATGGTGTGGTGAGGTAAGCGAGGAATAGAAGTTGCGGGTAGATCGAGAAATGTAGTAGAAAGAAGCGTGTGTTCTTATCGAGGGGTCACCACTGTGGAAACAGCAAAGATATACTGGCCAGTACACCCTTCTGTGTACCAACTTATAATTTGTATCTATGCTTAACTCGAAAAACATTTACACTCCGCGATGTAGGAATATGAGTGAGACGCTGCTATGTGCGTTTGAGTCCGCAGTAGTGTGCGCTCTAACATGACTTCCACAGTATAAATTAAGAAAAATCCAACATTTTCCTGAGCTGATTTTAGTTTTCTTTTACTTTATTATTTATCTTATACTTTATTCATAAATATAATGATTATTTAACAACGAAAAAAATGCCGGTGATCGTTTTACATACGCGCCTATTCCAACTGCTGAGGTTTGTCCTGGCCGTTGTACCCATATGACAGAGGTCAAGCTGTGTCATTAATTCATTATAGGAACTGTCACGAGCAACTTGGTACCACGTGGTATCCTCGACATATGAATCAGCGCGCTGCTCAATTAAGTCAGGCCCTCGGTGCGCTTTGTTGAATTACGATTACCGCCGTGATTCATACCGGATAGGTGTTAGTAATCGGAATACCTTTGGTCGGTGGACGAAATGGTTTTGCTATGAATTTGGGAGGTACTTGCTTACTAGCCTTACTAAGAGTCTTTATATCAACACTATTACATGGATTGATAAATAGTGACTTTACCTCATTTCACTGCCAACAGTGGTTTGTTATATTTTAACTAAATTTACCGATTGATTAACGAATTCGTATCTTTTCAAAAAAAAACATGATATTAATCAGCTGCAGATTCAGCTTAACATTGCGATAACTTAAACGTAGACGTCTAAATTGGACCATTAAAAAAATTACGCAATCGCAGTCCACCTAGACAATCTGTCGCCATAGCATACTCTTAGAGCATTGCGAAGTTGCTTTCAAGTCAAAAATCAGAGTCACTTTGGTCATGCAAACGCGGTTCAATAAGGTAGGAAGCATCTTTAGATTTTTTGAATAGTCTATTCGTCTGTGCATCCACTACCACTATAGCTATTTGCGGAAATGTTGATTTAAAAACCCGTCAGCTTTTTTGACGAAAACGAAAAGAAAACAATGACGTTTATGTCACGTGTTAGTTGAATTCTATTTATATTGGGATCCCCTTGTGTCGTGTCAATCGTCGCGGCTCTGTCACCGGCCGATTTGAGCAGTGTTAATTTGTTGAAAGGCATCGTGTGAAATGTCTCTGGGCGTTTCGCTGTGACCACATCTGCTGGCGTGATGCTGAGCTATTAAGCCCAAAGGTGTTCGTATCGACACATCGTTGATGGGGGATCCTTGTCAAACTACACCCGGTAATTGCCGATTTCCTTGTTCTTGAACCGGATGTGGCGGTGTAGGAGAATAGTCTTGCGGCTTTTGGTAAGTAGATCGCGAAAAACATCGCGCACCTAGATTGATGATCACAGTTTTTTTTTAAATTCATAATGAGTTCTGTTTATTTTCTTGGTTTGTGAAAAATATGGAAGGGAAAACAAATAATATAATGTAAAATATCACATCCATCTTGAGTTAGCCTTTATTCGCAAATGAACATCTTGTCTTTAACGCTTCTTTAACCCTTAGTTACCCCATGCACAATTCTAAAAACATGGTAATGCTATTCCAAGCCAAATCTACACAGATTTAACAGGATTAGTATAAATACACTGCATGAAAAAGTATACCCTTCTCAAGGATAACATGTTCGAGTTAGATCTTGATGAAACACGGGTGTGAAACCAAAGATACCACTTAAAAACACATTACGCAGCTTGTTGAATTACAACAAAAAAAAGAGGGTTACAGAGTGTGGGTGTTGGCACCGATGATTTAGATAGGGTTGTACTGACCGTAGTTAAGCTTAAGTACGGGCTTCCGCCGAACTAGCGGTCACAAACCTTTGTCTTTAACTCATTAATCTGTGATGCTTATAATTCTCGAAATGCCATAATTAGGCGGTCAAAATTAAGCATAAACCTTATTTGTGTTATTGTTTCTCAAAACTTTAGTGTAAATCTCAGATTCCATATGATAAGTTAATTTAATTCTAATATAGTATACGGAATTTAAATAGTTCGTACTCAATCAATATAGTAAAGTCCTATTAAGGGCCCCAACCCTTCCTTGTAGTTGTTAAACATTAACATTATGAAAAAGTGTTTAACTGCAGTGCCGGGGCAATATTTTTCATAGTGTAGTAGTGTATCAAAGTAGCTTCCAACTTCGGTTCATTAAAGAGTACTTGGATTATTGAACCGATACTAGCATCTCTATTACGGGATAAGACAGCAGGAAAGGATATTGCAATGCACTGGTGATACTGTTGAACATCCAACACTATTTAATTTAGAATGGAATATTTGCATACAAATAAAATATCCGCCCAATGGCAACTAACAGCTTCAGAATATTTTGATAGTTCTGAAGGTTCTGTGAGCATTCTATGAGCACTATTGAACTATTTTCGGGACTCTGTTTTAATTAATTCAGTTTCAATTTGTATCTTAGCAAATATCCTATCTTTTTTAATTTTACTTTGTATTAATAAATCCTTAAATACTGGACATTAGTTTGTAAGGTTTTTTGTTTATGAGACAAACACACTTTGTTTATCATCGTTCTAAAGCACAAAGCAATCTTGCTTATATTACCTATTATAATTGGAAGGTGTTGGTCATGTGCTGGTGGACCGCAAATAGACCGCAGGCCGCCTCTAGTCAGTCGGTTGCGGAATAACGTGACATATCTCCGCCCTGTATCCTGCAAACGGAAGTAGACTGATGTTGCATCAGCGGAAATATACGCCCTCTGTGTCATCCGTGGCGTGTCACCATGTCACCTATAGCGTCACCTGTCGCCGTCACTAATCGATGATTAATGTTTACTATGAATCTGAAGTTACGGTTTGTGATGGACATGCGCAAATTACATTTATGCTTGTATAAAAAAAAAAACAGTAAAAAAACAAGCTGTGAATAGGTTTATGTCAAATCAAGAATCATGATTAATGTTAAAGGAAGCTAAAATACTCACGTACACTAATGTAGGCAATTTATACCAATCAGTCGATAATTTAAAGTAAACAAAGGAAATGAGTGTCATTAAGTCTACGTAAAGGTATACCACATTCATTCGTATCTTATGTTGGGTAACAAGTTGAATGAGACAAAAAAGTAATGGGAACAATCGATCTCCAGACGATGTCTTTAGGGGCAATTATATCGAAACGGAAACGATCAAGAGATCATTTTGTGATTTATCTTAACTCACGTAACGTAGTATAATTGATCTTCGCATGATCACGTCTCGGCTCTGTGGATGTGAAGTCTGTTTTTTGAACCGAAGAAATTGCATCAGTTACTGAAATGAAGCCGGGAAGCCGCATGTAAACATTTCAATAACATTTCGTTATTTATGAGCGCTCGGAACACTTCATCAGTTACCGCAGGATGTTGCCCGCTCGCGCTCACTCGTATTTTCATCCAATCAAAATATGGTAATTCATAACGCGGCTGAAGCGACTCGCAGAATCAATTACCCGAGCCAAATTTATGCCCGTGTTTCACCAATTAACTGCCAATTCGGTGGCTTCGATTATTTCGCGTAAAATGTGCGGGCGACTCCCGCATCCGGTGATTACGGAGCCGTATGATTTGTGATGCGCCTGCACTGCGCCGGACCGGCTCGGCCCACGCCTCCTTCAGTTTTGTTAGATAAAAAAGGGAAGGGTTCACTTTCTCGGCTGTTTTTTGCACAGTTGTCGTTGTTTGTTTTTAGTGTCAGACTCTTGCACCTGCGTGGGTTTTGTTCCATTTGGCAGAATGGCTGACTCTTATTACCTAAGACAGTGTGCATGAACAAGGGTCAAAGAATAAATATTCCTTTCTTTGTCTAACATCGTTTTATTTGACGCTTGTTGCCTAGATTTCATTGCATGTATCCTACAAAATTGTGATGTTTTTGTTGAAATGAAAGATGACTATTACCAATTTTATATTTCCTTACGTGTGTGAATTTCATACCATAATTAATAATATTAATTTAAATTTCAGATTCAAATACGATCGTCGGCGGGCGAGTGCCGGCGACCGGATGTGCAAGCGGAGACACGATGTGGCTGCTTGACGAGCCAAATCAACCTTATGAAGGTAATATCCTTTAACAGATTAAATTCACTTAAATAGCCCGTGGAAGTAAGAGCTTACTTTCGTATATAGGCTTGGAAACTTTAATAGCATTCACTCGGTTAACCCTGCTGGACCGTGCAAGATATCGATCACTTGTTTTAAAAAAACTTTACTAGGTTTACCAATAGGATGTTTTATAATTGAATTTGCAGGAAGAAATCCTTTTTATTGACCATTGAGTATTGTACATTACGTATTCAATTTTCAGTGCTAAGATTCTTGATAACTTAGAAAATTCAAGTTGTATTGCTCAACGTTTCCAGCCGGTAAAGTGTAATTAACTTTGATATTGATGTGTTATGTAACAAGGGCGGATGCAGGATCTTGGGGATGGTGGTGGCACAAGGGGCAAATACTTTTTCTGGGGCACAAGGGATGGAGGTACAGAAAAAAAGCTTATATCATGGTACACGTGACTGAGAGGGGCACGTGCCTTCGTCCCCATCCCCTTAGATACGTCACTGTTATGCAATCTCAAGCAATATCGGAGAACCACCTTTAAGATTATATCTACTTGAGGTCGAGGTATTGAAAAGGAATTTCAGAACTACTCCTTTAATTGTGTATTTAACACAATATGTATGTGCGCTTAATGATTTCTGTTATATTTTACAGACTGTGAACAACTTCTGTGTTTTCGATACTACAATGGCGAAAACGAAGAGTGTGTTGCTGAGACGCCATCTTTACCTCAACGGCTGAAGGTTGATCTTAAAAAGTTACCACTTCGCCTCAAAGAAGGTGTTTCCAGGAAACGAAGCGGTGATCATGTCTCGCCCTTCTCCTACGCCAATGAAAGTTTTGAGATGAACTCAGAAAATCCGAGAATCGAATTCGTCCCTGGAACTAGTTCAGATATTAAAAATCTTAGTGAAAATGTTAATAAATGCTCAATTAGCGCATTAGAATGTAGCGGGAATGAAAATCTCGAACAAAAACTATGTGATTTTAGTAAATATGTAGATAATAAGTTAGTCAATGTAAATAGTGAATCTCTTAGTGCAATAGACACAACTAAAAACTCCTCTTCATCCATGGGTGTTAAGAAGAAATGTCCACCACCGGTTGATACAGGGGGAGCGCTTACCCTGAATGGAGTTAAAAAGAAAATTAAATCAAATAATGAATCTCTTTCCCCCTCATCACCTGGAACAGAATACTACAAAATATGGTCACCAAAGAATCCGTGCAAAATTATGAAGTTTGTGTATGATTTAGAAGGAGCAAACGCTACCAGTGAAGCTGAAAAATCGCCTGTTCCTCCTTTACCTCCGCGACTTGGACATAAACCGTTGGAAAGAATGCACGCGCTCTCACCGCCACAGGTGCCGCGACATAGGAAACCAAAAAAGAATTCTAAACCCGAGGATGCTTTCACTTTTGAATTAATTGATACAGATGAACAGTTTTTTACTGACAACAATATATCTAATTCAGCAATGCTGCAAGGAGCATTCAACGATTTCCAACCTGGAGAATTTTACTCAGTAAAGCAAACCGTAGTTCCTTCGACGACTGCGGGATTTTTCAAAATCCCAGATAACGTTGCACCTCTAGCCACACCCGAAACAGATGGAAGTCTTGGTGAATCTACTGTTTCTTCGATGAAACTTAGTAAGTTACTAGGAGAAAAACAATCAAAATTAGCAACCGATAACTCACCAAACGATACAAGAAATAGGATAATGTTTATTAAAGATATAGGAGCAGATAATTATATAACGACTACTTTTGCACGGAGAGATAAAATGAACGGACCAAGTGATGTAGTCGATAGCGCAAAAAATTCACCAAAGAGATCAAAATCTGAAGAAAAGGCCCAACATACATTTATTAATGATATAACTAACCAACCCGAATTTGAAGATGACAATAAGAATCAAATAGAAGAAAAAGATCTTACTGCTGTCAAAGGTCATAAACCATTAACGAGACAAAATTCTGGCCGCGCTAACTGTAATTTAGCTCATACTAATATGGTCACAGCTTTCCTAAACTCTTCCCACATAGAAACTGGGTGTAGGACACCGGAAGATGAAAATGCAAGATTTGAGCAAAGCAGTTCTTGTAATTCGTCGCATTCCGGTTCCCCTATTGAAGAATCAAGTAAAATCCCAACTCTGGGTGCGTTGCTCATGCAACGAAAATTCTCAATGGATAGTGGGACGCCAAAACACTCGAGTCTTCCGCGTCATTTATTGAAAAATCTCGGATGTGAAGGAACACCAAAACATTCTCCGAGTAAAAATGGTCCGAATGGAGAAAGCTGTTCAAGGCCGCAGTCGAGGGCGCTGACCCGTGTGGCGGACCTGGCGGGCCCGGCCGCGCCGCAGTGTCCGCCGACGCCAACCCACCACGCGCGCAAACCTCGCCCGGTTCCCCCACCGGATCTTCAACCTCCACCAGTGCAGAACCCAGAAAGACTACAAGACAATTTTGAACTTCCTGAATTCACAAATGAATTGAGAACGTCAGAGATTCGCTCGCCTAACTTAGAGTTCACGAATACTAATTTGACGATAGTTCACGCGGGTCCCCCCGAGAACGTTGCCCTGAGGAGACCGAGCGCAGATACCAGTGACGACAATGATAACTCGCTGGCGTCACCCACTCCGCTGCGACATATGGCGGGAATCCGGTTACCGTCGATCCCGGAAAGAACATCAAGACAGATGGCGCTCACCGGTGACTACCCCCCGAATATGATTGGCGGGATCATTGAATGTGAAGAACCTTTGCCAGCTGGTAAGTTCAAATATATTTTCCATATAATTATTATACTGCTTTCATTCCATTATTGAGTCGAAAGGATTTCAAGCAATTTGAAGTTTTGGTTGAAACCCAAAAGTAACCACACTTCAATTTGTTAATTATAACTTGTGAATATCAATAGGCGGCCGAGAAAAAACTGGTGCTGAAGCTAAATAATTCACAATGATATAGTATTAGTATCTCTTATAGTTCTGAAGTACATACATACATATGGTAACGGCCATAGATCCCTACAAAGCTTCAGCGCTAGAAACTCCTCAGCCACATTTGGAAGTTGGTAGGGGAGAAGATTGTAAAAATAAAGTATCTTTGGTGCTGTGGTACCATTAAATCTCTTACGACACCCGTGGGTAGATAGGAAGCATGTCACTATCCCTACAAAATAAGTTCTTAAATGTGTTGTATAGAATACCACACATTTCCTTGCACCAACTGATGAACCTCGATTAAACTACCGCAAAATTCTTCACAATTGTTTATTGTAACCATATGACGCGAGTATAAACAACATTGGTACCGTAGGCTGGGAGGCGCGCATGGACAGCCACGGGCGCGTGTTCTACATCGACCACGTGAACCGCTGCACCACGTGGTCGCGCCCCGGCGCCGCGCCCGCGCAACCCGCGCCTGACCTGCAGCGGCGGCAGTTGGATCGGAGGTACATATATCTGTGTTTTATTAGGCTGCGTCCCCAGTAGGCAAACTGTTAGCCGCCGACAGAGTGAGCCGCAAATTTGCAGCGAACTGAAATTTGAGTTAGCTGCAGACTCAAATCAATTTTCGTGCGTCGCAAGCAAACTGTAAGAGTTTAGCCGACCGACTGAATTATTACTTTACTTTTGTTGTAATCAGTTTGTAGCAAACGGAGTCACTACGCCCGGCGAACAACCAATCGCCGCCGCCGACTGGAACCGGTTTTGGTGGGAGTCGGCCGCTCACTAAGGTAGTCGGCGCGCGTAACGCTGCAAACTGCGTACAGTGAGTGCAAAACTAGCAAACTGTGAACACTCCATTTGAAATATATGGAAGGGCGTACTAAACCGATACGCCGCTAACTTAGTCGGCGGCTAACAGTTTGCCTACTGGGGACGAAGCCTTAGACATGGTTTGACTACACCGCAACCCCAGTCAAACTAGAAATAGAGTACCTATTAGTACATAGAAGTAAAAAAACTATTTAGGGCACAAGCAACATAAATATTTACAAATCATATCACTAATTTGCGACCTCTTATGCGACCTCTTCCGCACAATCCTGAGATGGTTAGCGTAGTAAAATAATTTCGCTACTGACTTATAAATATGCCGCCGTTCTTTTGTGGTTGTAAAAAGGGTGTGATTCTTGCTCACGGCAAGGTTATTGAGCAACCTGGAAAACTTAGTGGGATCCCTACCGTTTCTTATGCGAAAGTTCGAATTCTGATTTGAAGAATGCTAATATGTGCTATCATTTTTATCAAGGTTTTTAAAGGTAAAAGAAAACATCGTGAAGAAACCCACATCGCTGTGTTATACCTAATTAAGTGACAATTACATTTTCTACAACACGTTTTTATTTGATTTTTTTTTCTGCCAGTAGGTAGCCGTTTTTTTATATCTTACGCTGTCTCTTGATTAAACTTCGTACTAGCCCTCGCTGTAGTATAAGTTTTGGAGGCATTTGTAGTATAGGTTGACAAAGACTTGCCAATTATACAATATGTCTCCATAATTGGTGCCTCA
>OY755173.1:17186666-17233786 GCA_963576735.1 Bedellia somnulentella | reverse complement strand
AATGCCGCCGCATTAACAGAGGATGCCTTGACTTTCCACAAAATTCTGCATATGAACCCAGGTAACTATACACATTCGACAAACTATTGACATGACTTGCCCTCCGTGGTGTCGCGGTTAAGCACTCAAGTACGGAGGTCTCGGGCTCGGTCCCCGGGGAGGTGGTAACCTTACAAAATTTAATTTGTAAGATTTAACCCAGTCTGGAAGGATATTGCAGGCTTGAATCACCTGATTATCCGAAAATTCAGATGATTCCGTGCTTCGGAGAGCACGTTAAGCCGTTGGTCCTGGCTACTATTGCGGTAGTAGTCGTTAATCTGCCAACCCGCAATTGGCCAGCGTGTTGGACTATGGCCAAATCGCCCTATATAGGGTAGGCTCGAGCCCCTTGGTGGGGACATGTATGGGCTGTGAGAACTATAGACATGCGATTTATATTGTAAAAGCGTTTTCAATTTATGTATTTTTCTCTGATTCAAAAGTCAAACTCAACCAAAGGGATGAAAAAAGACACTTCTGAGCATCATGTGACATTAATAACACTAGGTGTTCAGATTGCATACACATTCACTTGATTGGGAACAGGCCTATCACCGCTTTTCTTTGACTACTCTGACATATTTGATAACTCCTTAACGTCCATGACGTTTATCGTGATATACTAAGCATATGCTTCCTCTGAAAGTTGCAGTTTTGCAGTGGGCAAAGACAGTCATGGACTACATTTTTACATACTTAGTCATGTATGTAATATAGTCTAAAAGTGTCTGTTAAAGCTATACATCTAAAAATACCCTTAGGGAAATAACTAATGAAGCAAATAACACATTTCAGGAAGCCTCAGCACTTTACAATGGCAACTCGACATTGAAGCATATGATATCTAAAATCCGTCGAGACACCTCGTCCTTCGACCGTTACCATCACAACAGAGATCTTGTGGCGCTGGTCAACATGTTCAGTGAATACGAGAGGGATTTACCGCTGGGATGGGATACCAAGCTCGATAAGAATGGAAAGGTAATTAATCAAAGAATTAATATCTCAACATAACTTTTATAATAAAATAAATAGACTAATAGTATTATATAACTTCGAATGCAAGAAAAAACTCCAATCTTACATACACTGAATCAGAGTAATATAATAAGTTAATAAAAGATGTTTATTGTGATAATATAATTAGTTAGATACAATTGATTCTGATAATAATTTATATACTACTTATCAATACGATTATATGAAAACTGATAGTTTCAGTCTTTTCTATTTATTGTTGCCTGAAATACAGGTAAATTACCTAGCTCAGTAACAGGAAAATGTTATATTTTTGTACTTTAAATAACTAACTAGGTTAAGAAAAATTTATGTAATTTTGAAAAATGAATATTTTTTTATTTATTATTGTATAAAATAATTTTAAAATCTTTATGCTAGTTTGGTATTACTAGCGACATCTATAAAAACTGACTTAAAAATAATAAACCTACACATCATTGATTGTATGTCCCAACTCGTCAGAAAATACTTTGAATCTATTGTTCGAAATAGCAGCTTGGAAATAGCATTTATAGTTTCCAAATAATGTTAACATAACTGATATTAATAAACATGTATACTAACCCTACTAACCGTGTACAGCGTTTCTTCGTGGACCACGTGATGCGCCGTACAACCTTTATCGATCCTCGACTTCCGCGGGCACCGGCGTCCGGCCCTTTCAGCCCTATTTTACCACAAAGAAGGAGGCTAATAGTTCAAGAGGTTATAACTACTAACACCATCTAGCTTTGCTCCACGAAACGTGCTTGCATGGAGTTGTTTTAGTTTTAGATCGTGATAACAGATGGCGTTGTATTACATTTTATTTTGAAGTTTTCTTGTGTTTCTTTATTTTTGCACGTAGTCAGATTTCTTGTGAGAGTGGTATTTACTATTTTCTTTTTGTATTTGCTTTTTTTTCTTGAGTTTTGATGTAAACAATATATTTAGTTCAGTGTACCCTGTACCTGTACTACACTGTAATCAACAGTAAGGTTGCAAATTCAATAGAGATGTGCGAGTATAATGTGTCTTTAAGTATTCCTATGCGGAGACGAGCCGAGCTAAATGAAGTGATTCAATAGAATTTGAAAACTTATAAAACGTGCACATCTCTGGTGGAATTTCACCCTTACGGAATTTATTTATTTATTTTCAACAATAAGTTCAGAACTAGAGCAACACTCCCATATTTAACTAATGATCATGAATTTCGACATTGATTTTTACGTTAATTGAGTATGTAATCGAAAAACTAATCCACTAAATATTTTTGATACATCATTAAAAATTATAAATAAAAATCTTGTTTTACTAATAAAATATAATTTTCAGGCTCCGACGCCGCCGCCCAGACCACCAGTGACAACCATGGACATACAGGCTCATACCTCACATGAAATACCAGTAGCATATAACGACAAGGTACGTCTACTCTTAATTTAAAATAAATAAAATGACTTTATTTGCCTTTGTCATATCAAAACATAATAATACATTAATAAACAAGGTGCATTACAAAAAGACGAAAAGGTTCAAAGTTACCTGCAATAAGCAGATAGCATATAGCAAATTTTAATTGCATAATTGATTTTTTATTGGACAGTTGTTTATTTTATTGTAAATATTAGTTGTGCTTTAGTTCTTTGGCCTTAATAAATCATTTACATTTGCTTATTCTCTTCATAATTTTGTGATACATTTATGTATGTATAGTGATATGTAGGTCCAACAATTATATTTGCTGGGATTAGGTGGGTTAAAGAGAAAAACATAACAAAAAGGGATTATTTATATTCTGTGGTGATGAAGATTTAGAATACCATCATCTTATTTTTAGTACCCATAGGGATACAAGGTTGTTAAATCTTTTCGGAAACCTTTTTCTGTTTTATTCACTCAGTTGTCATCATTGACTGGAGAATTACGTACTCCTTTAATCTTGCTGTATAAATTCGTGAGTCTATACTCAACTATATACGTAGTTAAGCAGAAAGAACTCAACGCACACATTCGCGAAAGTTATGTTAAGTATGCTATTATATAGCTGAGGGTTGAATCAATGAAGTAGTGAAAACTGTACTTATAAAAAGTGCACGTAAACACCCAACTTAACCCACAGTACAAAAAAACCACTGTATTTCAAACTTTAAACGCCCATGCCTCTTAATCAACTTTATGTGAGTTAAGTCCTGCTTAACTACATTCACACTACAATATATGCTACTTGTGATAGTAGGTGTGTTAATTCCTCATCTTTTCCTCCTTGCAGGTGGTGGCTTTCCTCCGCCAGCCCAACATAATGCGCATCATAGGCGAGCGCGCGGGGACGGAAGGGGCCGCAGGGGCCGGAGGGGCGTTGAGAGACAAAGTGTCGGCTGTGAGACAAGACGGGGTAGTAGCGTTGGCCAGACTTCAGAATGATGTGCAGCTCACTTGCTTGTTGAGGTATGGATTGTTCTCTTATTGCGTTTTTAGATATGATTTCATTACTATACAGAGTATATTAAAATATCGTAATAAAGAAAGGAAAATTACTAACATAAATCTAAACGGGTAGTATTGTTTGAATCGACAACGTCACACGTTTGTCAATATTACGTCTTCACCTATCACAACCGTTCGAAAAATGGATATTTTTTACATGCTTTCAAGAATCAGCTTTAAAGCGTTTTGGCAAGATAGTAACATTAACAATATCCAACAGTAATTCATGAATTATATTTTGTATGGGGTCCATAGTAATTATTGAGTGAGTGGAATTACCAATAATAATAATTCAAATAGCCGATTAATTGGGCTGGATCTGAAGCCAAAGCCTTGTTAGGGAGATCATACAGAACAACTTTTATTATGGGACCCACTTTATAAGAACAAATTTATATTTGATAGCTCAATGGGAAGAACACCGGTTATCGTGCAAACAACAAGTGTTCAAATCCCGGGTCGAGCCTACACCAATTTGTCTTTTCTAAAAGACATATGTGTGGTTAATTTATCATGGTTATTAACGGTGAGGGAGGGCTGAGTTGAACTTAGTCATGTGACAGTGTATTAGTACAAAACGGCGATAGGCCTGTGGGTACTTTGAACACCAGGTGACAAAGTCACGCGATGTCCAGAAGTATTAGTACCTCTGCCAACCCCTTCGGGGATATTCAGCGTGAACGTATATGTTTTATTATATGTTATACTTTAACTAATAAATAAAGAAAAGAAAAAAATCGAGACGAACCAACGACATCAGGGTATACGCCCCCTTTTTTCTTACGTATATGTTTTTTTTATTTTTTTTTATTTTTTTTGTAATAATTCCCCACATGAGGTTTTCGTGAACAAAAACATCTAATTAAAATTATATTTTACTTCCTCATATGAATCAGCTAAGCTCTCGTCACAAAATGTATTGAGATCAGCAAAATAAAGTTTCTCTTATCAAGTTTGCATAGTAAAACTTGTTTAGCATGATCTGCTTAACCACTAGTTTTCTAGTAGCGTTAACGTAGTTTAGCCTTTGACAACTGCGCTATTGATATTAAGCTATTGACACCTCGTGTATTAAAATCTATTTAGTAGTCTAGATACTACGATAGAATTTAAAGAAAGAGAAAGAAAGAAAAAGATACATTTATTCGCTGCACAGAACATGGAAAAAAAAAGAATAATAGAGAAAAAATATACGACATATTATTGATCAATGTTAGAAAACAAAAGAACAAAAAAAAACATACAAATATAATATTTAGAAGGAAAGGCCTCTGCACAGCGAAACGGTGCTGCCTCAGCATTACGTTGTGAGCTTTGGGAGCTTTACTTACATACACATATTGTCAAATATCCTTAAACTTCATGTTGGCTTTGCTGTAGACGAGTTAAAACGAAAAACAAAGCACAAACATAAAAAAATAACATATGAACGAATAGTTATTACCTTAGCAGAACTGTAAGTTGTAGAGAAGTTCTATCGTTCGCCCGTTTCAGGCTCCACCTTCTATCCCCAACGTAAGATTAGTAAACTCGTTCTTATACAATTAAATTATTCGAATCACATTATTTCTCACTCTATCTAATAACGTATATTTTTTCTGTTGGACCTTAACCATCTCTGCTAAATTCATTCATTCTCAAGCTTTTTACGGGTCATTCACAGCTATTTGGGCCTTTTACGGACAAAAACTAAAGGTCTACTCTTCACGCCGAGAACGATAATTAGCATACTTATCTCTTCTACCCATGTTAAAATTTTATTTCTTACTCCCTCGCACGATCGAATATTCAGATTTTGACATTTTGTTATAGACCAATATGAATATTGGCGCTTTCTATTCGATGAAACCAACGACAACTACGGGGGTATTGTTGGATTCGTCGATATCACCATGTATTCTCATATATTAGAAATGTCAAAATACGAATATTCGATCGTGTGAGCGAGACAGAAATAAATTTTAATATGGGTTAGAAGATATAAGTATGCCTATTATGGTTTTCGATGTGCAGAGTTGACCCTCTGCCTCATTGACTTTTTCACAAGTTTTGTTTTGGGTATGTTTGTTAAACTTAGCTTCCGAAATTTATGAACTTCTTTACTTATTCCACTTTTAAGAGAAATATGACAAACATATTAATAATAATCTCTTGCAGTTTATCCAACGTCAATGCAAGTAACATTTCATCATCAAAAGAAAACAAAAATCTATTTCACGTAACTGTGACATACATTATTTATATTTCAAATATTTATGTAGACTATATATGTAGACTATGTATTCATTGAAGGATTATGTTTCGTTTCACTAACGCCTTGTTTGTGGCCATAGAAATGTTGCGTTATTGTCATAGGCCGTCATTTCTGCTACCGGCGCATTAAAATTGGTTTCGGAAGTTTAGAATATTTGCCATCAAAGTCATAGTTTCGACAGCTAATTGTAGTCACCAAAAAACTTCAGTTACAGTATACATATATAGGTCACTGTGCCATTGGTATTTCATTCATAGAAATTATACAAATTACTAGTGTCCATTATCACAAACCTATATTTACGTAGTGAAATTGTACCCACAACCACGCCCATCTTGTTAGCTGCTTTGTGTTCTGTCGGTCATCTAGAATTGTAATTCGCTCGAGTTTTCACTAGTTCTAGCCTAATTCTCATGGGATTTTACAGTTTTGACTATGTTTTATATAAGATTTTGTACTGCTCGTAGAATTTACCCTCAATAGTCTTTTGTTGGTTTAAGTTAGTATAATTGAATTAAGATGTAGAAGAAGTGTGACACGATTTATTAACATATGGAGAGGAATTCAAACATGGTCCATATGGGGAGGGCTATCTTCTTATAGGGATAGCCAAAATTCTAGCCAATTTATGAGGTTTCGACCGATTAATAATGAATAGAATAAAAAGCCCTATGCTCATCACAGTTAAATAATATTACAGACACTAGGCTCTTGAATAGAATTATGATTGGCGGAATTATGAATTATGGTTGGCACTTTACGTGGTTTCTTCCATACAACCTGGGCAATTGACAAAGACAATTATACAATTAGAATGTTTTGTTCATGAAAACCCTATGTGGGGATTATTACTAATAAATATCCCCGCCGGTGTCGAAATTTTTCGTTCCTATATTTATTTACTAGCTGACCCGACAGACTTCGTACTATCAAATCTGTTATGACAAAACTTTAGGCGTTTTTTCCGGTACTCTTAATTCAATCAGGCGTGAATATTTTGTAGGTCAATTTTTTCCGGGATAAAAAGTATCCTACTTGATAATTTGGGTTTCTATATTTAATTCTCACATTTATAATAATAATAGGATTAACAATTATACAATTTTCAAACAGATTTTTTTCCCAACACGATGCAAACCATAAATTGCATTTAACTTATATCAGGCAAAATGCGCAGATGTTCAAGAAATAATATTGGAAATAAATAAATATAAATATTAATATCTAGAAAATTCAACTGAAGACGAAAACATATCATAGACTTTCACAATAAACTTCTAACTTAAGACTATCGAAGGTTGCGGGTTCGATCCCCATAATGATGAGCATAAATGTTTGTTTCTTAGTCTTGGGTGTTATTTAAATGTGGATTATATCATATTAAATGTATCGTTGAATTTGTATCCCATAATACAAGTCGTACTTAGTTTGGGGCTAACTTGATCTGTGTATAATATATCCGTATATATTTATTTTATTTATTTATCGGCTTGAATTAAAATTATCAGCTTAAAGCTAAGCCAAGAATAATAATTGCATTACATTACGACTGTAGTTAGTGACAACTGAAGCAGAAAAACACTATTGACACAACTCATTTATCATAATTAAATTCAATAACACTGACAGCGGTGAATGGATATGTACGAGTATCTAGCTATAGAATACATTGTAATAAGATAAACGTTGTCAGCGGTAACTAGTTAAGCTAATTGTTATCATACGTGATTTGTTTGCTCTGTAGAGTCTCTTAAAATAGCACTAACTAGTGTTCAAATCCTGGGTCGGGCCTACACCAATTTGTCTTTTCTAGAGACATATGTGTGGTTAATTTATCATGGTTGTTAACGGTGAGGAAACCCACATGGCTGAGTTGTACTTAGTAGAGACTTTTAGAGGAGTATTTTGAGTAAGGAAATAAACAAAACTTAAAGTTTATATAATTCTGAGTTATCTATCTATCTACGTAACTCTGTTGAATGACTTCAATAAACATAACATAACATAAACATAAACGTTTACGCCGAATATCCCCGAAGGGGTTGGCAGAGGTACTAATACTTCTGAACATCATGTGACATTGTCACCTGGTGTTCAGAGTACCCACGTTTTGCATGGACAGTGTACTCACGTGATAGGGGGCAGGCCTATCGCCGTTTTTGTACGATGACACTGTCACATGACTAAGTACAACTCAGCCATGTGGGTTTCCTCACGATGTTTTCCCTCACCGTTAACAACCGTGATAAATTAACCACACATATGTCTTTAGAAAAGACAAATTGGTGTAGGCCCGACCCGGGATTTGAACACCAGTCGCTTGCACGTCAACCGGTGTTCTACCCACTGAGCTATCACGTCGTCGACTCAATAAGTTTGGGCAATATAAACTAAACAACGAATTTACCATATAATAATTTATACCCGTGACTTTTTTTGTTTCAAATCTTTTTTTCAGTGTATGTTGAATGTAAACTATATCTTTTTAAAAGCTCAACTCATATTCAAGCATGTTTTATGGTAGCTTTGTTGATACGTTTGCGGCATAGACCCGACGACGATAGATAAGTAGGAATGTTTATTTATTTTATGCACATTTTTATTTAGCTTACCTTAAATATTTTATACTACATAGATATTTATACTCATGGCTATAAATAAATTAAGATCGAAAATTCGTAAGACAATTTCGAAAATTTAGTGGCTATATAATTAGAGTGTATGTAAGCTGAGTATATTATAAGGGGAAGTTTGGTGATTGGTTTCGAACCATATCGCTCACCATCCCCACAAAGGCCCCAATACCCAGTCACCTTTTACCACTACCATAGAAAGAAATAGGTTAGTATTATTCTAAGCCCACACTACACATATACTATATTACATTAAAAAGCATTCAAATCGCAACAGCAACGTAACCTGCATTCATATGATACTCTTATACAACCGTAACACGTATCTGTCAGTTGCAACTTATATACGATGTAGTTTCTGAGGACTATTTCTTCGTGTCCTGCTATTGCCCTTATAAGGGGCAATATTAAGATCTGATCCGCGATTGTTTGCAGGAATTTCATTTACCTACTCTCTCTTGGATGCAGCGAGAATAGATAAGTATAGCTGTTTAAAGCTTGCGTAGAGCTAGGACTTTTGTTGTAGTTTTATTTTAGAAGTGAAATATGAAATACATATCGTACGCATTGTTGAAATTGTAATGTAGGAAGATCTTTTTTCACGGATCATAATATTTTTCAATACTTTTCTTCTCTGAAAAGACATATAATAGTTATAGTTGATAGGTATCCCAGGTAAAACGACGCCCTATAACTGAGCCTTCGCTGTCGTCTTTCGCCAGGCTAGAGCCTTGAGATCGATCTCGTGTACTGTGATACTTGAAGAGCTGGAATTGTCAATAATGCTCTATTTATGTTTCCGCTAAAACACCACGTATATTTTATTTTATTAAATATATCATTAGGGTGAGGTCCCATATAACAAACGAATTTTTTTGCTCAAATTTGCACGGTATTGATAACGATAACAAATGGACGTTTGAAATATCGAAATCATAATAATTTTATTACTGGCGTCAGATATATAAATATTTAAAAGACTCCCATACCACCTGTGAAACCTTCTGAGCGCGATCCCGACTCGCACTTTACCATATTTATTTATAACCCTTAGTAGAGATTAGGTCTATGCGGCCATAAATATTCTGCATCAACTCTTATTCGTAAAATGTAACTGCATGATAATATAATTAAAAAAAAAATGCAAATGCATATTACTTCCGTTTCCAGCATTTCCTTTGCCTGTGTTTTTTCATGTTATTATTATTGTCCTTTGTTATACAATGAGGTAAGTAATGACACGATTATAATACGTGTCAGGGGCCCATTGTTTTTATTTAAATGTTGCTAGGTGTAAAATACAGTATCAAGGATTTTACTTCGTTAGTTTTTTATACGGTTGGATTTGTCATTACTTATTTATATGTTTTAACGGAAACTTAGACTTATTTTATTCGCATGCATTGCCAAAAGAACTCGCAATAAAATAAGCACTCTGGGATTGTTTTCTTTATAAATTTAGTAACATAACATAAACATAAACGTTCACGCCGAATATCCCCGAAGGGGTTGGCAGAGGTACTAATACTTCTGAACATCACGTGACTTTGTCACCTGGTGTTCAGAGTACCCACGTTTTGCATGGACAGTGTACTCACGTGATAGGGGGCAGGCCTATCGCCGTTTTGTACGAATACACTGTCACATGACTAAGTACAACTCAGCCATGTGGGTTTCCTCACGATGTTTTCCCTTACCGTTAGCAACCATGATAAATTAACCACACATATGTCTTTAGAAAAGACAAATTGGTGTAGGCCCGACCCAGGATTTGAACACTAGTCGCTTGCACGATAACCGAGTGTTCTATCCACTGGGCTATCACGGTTTATTATCAAATTTAGTAAGTACGTTGCAAAGCTCTAATCAAATGTTATACAAACCTTGATAAGTTAATGGCAGTGAGATTGTTGGCTCAAGAGTGTTTGGTGAAACAATTTGAGCCCACTGGTCCTTGAAGTCGTTTGCCAATTAGAATCAAAAGCTCTTTAACACTATAAGAGAAAAAATATATCTTTATTTATTTATAATAAAAGCCCAGCCAACCCGCTCTCCTTCTTTGATTTGTCGTACATACAAGATCTCTAAATTAAATCCTTCAAGAGTGGCTAAATTGTTCTTGATTTTGAAGCTCTGGCTACCCTTTTTAATGAATAATAGCCTTGAGCATAAATGTTAATCCTTAACTAAAGCATACGATTAGTAGATGCTAATGTGTAGCTAATATAGCTTAGTATAAGAAACGATTGTGTTGTTGAATGGCAAGGTCGCACAACAGTAGCTTACTGTGTATCTGTTTACCCTCGTATCTCATTGTCTTGGTCAATATTATGACTCCGCCCGCTTATTAGGTGATAAAATAACCAAATATTGGGTCAGTTATGTCACTTAATCGTGGTTTATGATTGTTTTGAGCTTACATTTAAGCGAAGTGTAATAAGCTGATTACTATAGTCCGTATGTTTTAGCAAGTAGAATATAGAATAGAATAGAATAGAAAACTCTTTATTGTACATCAGATATGGAAAAACAATCACAAATACACAGAATGAATTAACAAAAGTACAATTGGCGGTCTTATCACTAAAAGCGAAAAGAATATTATTTTACTTGGTGATTCATTACAATTCTTTATGTTGTTGTGCACTTATAATATGTGCCCTGTGCTATAAAATTTTTAGCTAGGCTGATTTATATTTACAACTTGTATTACAACATTTACAAGATATATATATTCTTACATCCTTGGCTTATTCCGTTTATCCACCCTAAAAAATCCTCCCTAAGGCGGATATTCGGAAACGCGTGTCCGTCTATCCACCCTGAACGGGGTGGATATCCGGAATGCATATAATATAGTTCTTCCGATTTTCTACCCTGCCTACGTACAGTCATTTACAGAAAAAAGACCCTAAGTTTGTAAGATATTTTTATTCAAACTGTAAGTAAGAAAGTAGGTATGTTTATCTTAAGTATTTTAATGTTCACGATGTTCCTTGGACCCATTTTGTGTTGTGTATGTTTCTGTAAATTACTGTACTTGGGGTAAAAAATCGGAAGAACCATATTATATGCATTCCGAATATCCACCCCGTTCAGGGTGGATAGACGGACACACGTTTCCGAATATCCGCCTTAGGGAGGATTTTTTAGGGTGGATAAACGGAATAAGCCACATCCTTCAATATTAAAAGCGCTATTTAGACCTTCAGTAAATATTTTATTTAGTGGGTTACCATTGAAATAAAAGTATATGCGTCGTTTACCATTTCACATATTTCTATTCGCAGCGGAAGAGTGGATCATTTCTTTTCTAACTAACACAACACCATGTGGACTTTAAAATACCTGAGGACATTTTTAATTTATCAGAAACAAAATTAAAAGCAGTAGTTAAAAGAAATCTTAGTTCGAAAGCCTATTACAATGTTAATGATTACATAAATGATGAAATGGTGTCATCAGGGTTCTGTGTAGGATGTTTCCGGGCTAACACCAAAATTTAATGGACGTAAAAAAGATGTGTGTTGAAGAGTTTCTTACGGGTTCTTCTCTCAACAAAACACCTTTTGAATCCGAAGTAAACTTAGTATTATGTTGAAATTTGACGTCCAAAAAACAAAGATTAATATTGATAAATTGTTACAAAAGTCAGCAAAAATAAATCTTAAGAAAAGGAAGTTACAATAACCGAGGACATAGGCTCGTCCAACACACACCTAATTAAGATTCAACGCGGCACAATGAAATATAATAAGTTAATGACACCACTAACTTATGCATATCAGAAGGGCAAGCACGAGCGGTGTTTGAACTAGTTATCGCGTGGGATAAAGCAGCCATCTCTTACGCACTTACTTAGTATCGTATACTGGCATCTCATTCTAACCGTTATCGTGTCGATAAAATAGTGCTCGTGCTTGCCCCACAGATTTTACATTGTTTGTCGCTAATTTATTATCTTTATCGCTTATTAAGGCGATTCCCCGAATACCGAACTTATTGTCCCATCTATAATAGTCTTCTCGGAATTCAGACTTAGTCTTTACTCTTAATTTCTAAGGTCGCTCGGCGGATGGGCGCGGGTTCGAGCAAGATGGCGACTTTTGATAAATTAAATGGCGATTAAGTATACAATCACACAATTATATTGCTCTTGATCCTTGTAAATTATATTGTGTATGTATGTAATAGTATTTTAAAAGACTTCGGCTTACGATTCAAGTATTTTTGCGTCAATGAATTTCGTTAAGATTTGAGTTATGACTGATTCCTGATGGAATGTCTATCTTAAAACAAAAACTTTTGACGTGACTATATCACTTTAAAAGTTATTTATTATCAATACCAAAAGTATGAACCCAAATTGTAATAGTCCACATAATACAGGTCCTCCAACTAACTCAATTAGGTTCCCATACTTTATAACGTCGTTGTAATCACATAATAGTACACAAAATATTCGGAGTGTATTATTAAGTTTAGTAGTTATCTCCAAAACATACGTAGCAAGCATAAGTACAATGTAGAAATATACTTTCTCTGACAGCTCCATGATCTCTTGATTAGATTTGGATTTTTAACTAGTACTTATCTGTAATATTCATCGTTATTATAGTTCAAACAAAACTCGTTACAAGTAGGAGAACAACCTTGTCTGTGCTAATCGAAGTCTTTTGCCTAGATCTAGAAGTTTTCATTTATTAAAACATTTCATAATTTCTTAAAGAAATGCATATCAACAATAGGCTATTTGACTAAGTTTTGAAAACTATCTTACGGTGTTAATTTGTTTATAGGGAGCCCTAAAAAAATATTTTTTTGTCTTCATTTTAGCTGTTTTATTAAAAAATCGAAAAAGAAAATACAATATTCGAATGTGCCGCGAATACGGTTAAATAATATGATGTCAATTCCGCATTAAACACCAATGAGCGAAGCGATACACATACAGTTAATGCGCAATCTACGTCATTATAGAAATAGCCAATCACGGTCGTTTTTAGTCACGTGACAGTTGCATCAAAAATACTTATTTTAGAAGACGGATTTTAGTGAAATAATGCAATATTTTTATCTCGCATTACATATTGCTCCAAAAAAGAAATGTTAAGACTAATGAAATAAAAGAAATGTATATTTTTATTACAGTCAAATAGCCTATTCTCTAGCAAGTCTTGCTGTGTAGTGTCTTGGCTTAGAATAGCACTACCCCATTTCTTCCGGTGGGTGTACGTAAGAGGCGACTAATGGTATTGGGGCTTTTAAGGGATTTTTGGGCGATGCGGTTGGAGACCCCATCACCAATAACCTTTATTTTTACCATCTTATCCCCACTCAACTTTTAAAAGTGGCTGAGGAATTTCTAATTCCTTAGCTCTGGCTGCCCCTTCTAGGTATTTATAGCCGTGAGTATATGTATGTAAGCCTTGGAAGTTGGGAGTATTAAAGATAGCAAAATAAAGGATGTTTGGTGATGGGTTCCCTTCTACATCTGATCATTCACTATTAAGTTCCCTTAGTCGCCTAATACTACCCTTATGATATGTGGAGTAGTGCTGCTCTTGAAACATATACACGGCATATTAATGAACAAGCACTATGTTTACGAGTTTGATTACGAGATGTTTCCAATAAAGACAGGAGTTGACCCTTAATAGAATGTTTGCAATGTTAAGGTATGGTGTTTAGAAACAAATGAGCACTACATTTACTTGAAAGGGACAGGACACATTGTATGAACACGCACTATTATTTGACTAAGTACAAATCCGCTATGTGGGTTTCCTCACGTTGCAAATTGATGAATACACCGCACATTGGTATAAGCCAGCTTCAGGATTTGAACCTTAGTTTCATTGTATGGTTCTCTTCCTCACTGAGCTACCAAGAAAAATGCAAATAACATTTAATTAATTAGACTCATTCTATTTATAAGATATAAATTGTTAGCAAGGCAACTGTGAAATCACAGAAAGTATAATTACTGCTGTTGTAATTAATGGATTCTTGATTCATTGTATTGTGAAGATTATCTTGTTGTTCTAAGGTTAATGAAAAAGTTTCGCTCTGTCAATTTTTCATTAACAGTTATTTATAGAAAAATAATTATGAACCACTTTTAACTATGATTGCAATTTTAATGTAGAGATAGTTGTTAATAAATAAACTTAAGATTTCACAATAACAAATAAATATATCGCGAGATATTTCTTGATAACATTAGAGTTCTTAAATCAACAAATAAAACAATCGAAATAGGAATCTTCCTAGTTTTTTTTTTTATACGTTTCTGGGTCGTGAGAAACCCATAAATTTAGTCCTTCATTCATTGTTAAAGACGTGTCAAATATATTACAATATTTTAGGCAAATCAAGGCTTCTGAGAATTCGATAAATTGATAAACGCTTTAAACTATGGGAATTGGAACAAAAGCAAACAAATCGAAACATCACATTTAAAATGTAAGAGTCCAAATATTTCCTGCATGAATGTTCCGTATTGAAAGAGTCACTTAGATATTTTTATATGCATTGGTCGTAAATCAATCGACTTTATGAGGTGTATACAATAAAGCGATGCATATACAATCGCATACTGTTTATCCGGTGGGAGGAGCACTTAGCATAATTAGTCATTCGAAATTGTATTGTGTTGTGTGTGTTACAATGTAAAAAGCTCAGCTTGGGTGTCAGAATGAGAGAGGACGCAGTGATTGGATAGTATAGGTTATGTGTTAGGGACTCAATTCTATGTTCGTCTTAATTAAAGTATTTTTTTAGACAAAAGTGCAGTACCCACCGCGTAATTTCCAGCAGCGGCAGCGGCTGTTTCTCCTATGAATTCACATATTCTGCACTTTTTACGATAACAATATTTTGCCAAGACCTGTTTTAAAATGAGATGACCTTAGATTAGATTAGATTAGTATTTTGGTTTCCGCACATAGCTCCCTAATGGAACTTTTTTACGTGGGCCCTGGCCGTCTTATTCAATCCACCCTAACTCTGTCCAAAATCTTTCAAGTTGTCCTAGGTCTTTTAAAGAGTTTTTTGTACTACCTGTTTTTGTCCTATCTTTTGAGTACGGGCTGTTTAAAGCCTGGCACTCAAACATGACGTGATTTACTGTCTCCTCGGCTTCCATGCATGCTCCTTGACCTTTTCACTATCGGTTTTCTCTGCTGTTGACTCCTATATTTTCTTTCGGATTTCCAACTATGTACCATTTTGAACTTAGTTTTCTAAATTGAAAAAGAAACAAATTAATAAATAAAATACCATAGGAAATGCACTGTTAATCAGCGGTACTCGAAATCAATAAAACGAGTATTGACATTCCCAATTTCTCGGGCATGAGGGCCCCTGAATCTGAAGGATGCCCTTGCGCAGCATGCGGGCGATTTGCATACAATCGGAGAACTACTGTTGTAACCTAGATCATTGAGGTTCTCGCTAATTATTTTGATTGAGGGAATATTCTTTTTTTTGTATATTTTTAACATCGTTGTGTCAATAGAAAAAATATTTCAGCTCCAAAAATAGTTTGTCTTAGGAGTTTTAAGAAAATTAATCGTTATTGAAGTCAAATACGGATTTTCTGTGAATCACACTTGATACTAAAGTGAATATTTCAGAAATCTGGATTCGACATTTAATCAATATAGTTTTGAGATCGTTGATGAAAATTTTTACCTATTACTTGTAATTCACTTTCCAGTACAAATATACTCGTCTCGTATAATATTAAAGGAAAGCATTGGGCTATTTAATCATACTCAAAATTCATTATCAACATTATACCCCACAACAGTAGCTACTCGTAAGTTTGAACTTATTCGTAAATATCAGTTAGTTTTGCTTACGTCATATACTTGAAAAATATTGGACTTTACAGTAATTAGTTTCGTGACATGAAAACTAATTATAATTACATATTTTAGTGTTTGCAAAAACACTTGTATTATTTACGTTCCGTTTAAGCGTTAATATTACGTTTTCGGTCGCATTATATTCTAATGGTAATAACCATGGAGCATTTAGGATTTGTGTTGTGTTTATAATGTACAGTTTTGCAGAACGATTTGTCTAAAGGCACTAAGCTATATACATTTTCAATGTCTTTTCATGAAGGCTAGGCATACTCGTGTAAATAGGGATTCGGCTTACCCCATATCACGTGGCCAATCATGTTAGATATGTAGAATCTCAAGTTTCGCTCAACATTTGGTTGTTGCAGTATTCTGAGGAAGTTCGCGAATTATTTAAATTGTATTTAAGCTGGGTTTAATTTATTTACGAATGCTATATAATATTCATCGTCGTTATATTGACGTTTTACTTGGTAGCTAATTAAATTGTTACTTTTTGAGTTCACGATGGTATTATTTATCTTGAATTTTGAGCTTCAAGTAGTCCAACTAGGGCCGAGTGTTACCGCAGCTTTAATTAAAACACTTAGATAGACATCAAAGTGAAACGTCAAGAAGATAAGCAAACTTGTAACTGAAGTGGCGGTACGTCGCGTGAGTGTATCGCGTAGATCGGTAATGCAGTGTGAAATGGCCAGCTAGGGTTACCTTACCAAGCGGTGCACGGTGGGCTGGAAATCTGGGTTTTCCGATCATAGAAACTAAATGTCACGAATTTGTAAATAAATATATGGAGTACGTCCACATACATTACATCTCAACTACGTTGCTTTTAGACGTACAAGTTAGGGAAAGCATTTGCAGTTTCGCAAAATTACAGAATCTGAGCGAATTTTCAGTAATTTCACACATCCATATAAAACTTCTTTTTCACGTAAGTGGAGGTACTCCCTCAGACTACAATATGTTATCAAGGCAAGTGTACAAAATACAGGTATATTCCATATCTTTTTTTCAAATTCCGGACACATTTAGTTCTAGACAGGGAACCCCGACTGTCGACTGTGCGACGAGACGGCCCCACACGCCTCACGCGAACAAGTCCGTACGCTATTTTCGCACGAACGCGCACACCGCACACCCTATTTTCAGCTTCTCCGTTGCAGCACTGATACTCATACTATTTGTTTTCTTTGTATTTGGTAGCGGTATTTTGAACACTTCGAGTTGGCACGACGCGGGCGACTTGTCGTATTTTAATATGAATGAATTAAAAATGTATTTTGAATTGAAGTTTTAGTACCATTAGCTCAGTTTGGTTTTATTTCTAATTGCTAAAGATTAGAGTCAGTTATGACTGGACGGATATTGATTAGATTATGATTATGTTTTTTCGAGATTAATGAATCCATGTGTGGGTGTTTCCTCCCATAGGTTAATAAGACTATAACATTCTCGAAACACACCCTTAGAGGAGCCCACTCCGTGAAAGCTAGTAGTAACGTATAATCATAGCTAATAGGAATATTAAAAATAGTATTTATTCCCAAAACGCGATTGCGTTTCAAATATTAATTAAATGTTTCTTTTTTGTTCCAGGTAAGAAAGATTACATCGGTGTTTTGGTGAGATATTTCTTTGTAGAGATGGTTGGAATGAAATATACGAATTTGTTCAGAAACTTCTATTGGGTATCAAGGGACATATTTGTGCAGATACTAGGACTAGTAGGAGATTTTTTATTCTTATGGATTATTTATCTGTACTACACTACATTTTAAATTGTTTTTAGCGGAAATGTAAATTACTTTAAAGTATATCTTTATTATGCATATATTCTTTTTGCTATTAATAACTGATTTCGATACCGATTAACTAACTATTAAATTAAAAACACCCCTAGAAAACCTAAATGGTTAACATATTTTTTAAATTTCGCTGCCTTCTTAAGCTTTCGCTATGCCGTTTTTCAGATTTATAGCCCTGAATATTTGTATGTATGTAGCTTAGGAGAATCCTTTCACAAGTCACGCGACTGAAACCTAACTGCTGTTGTGACCTTTAAAATCTAATTTCCAGCAGCACGTGATACAAATTAGAAACAGAACGTGAGTTTTGGGAAACGTAACAATTACTCGGCATACATGTAATTATATACACTCATGGCTGATTTACTTGAAGTCTCGCCTTTATTTTCAATTTCGGTACTAGAGGCAGAGTCACTTTTACCCATGCAAACTTGAGTCGCTTAACTCCCCATATGATACATTAGGCTAAAATATTGTAAAAACAGGTAAAATTAATGAAAAAAATATCATTGACAATTTACGCATTCCTACCTATCTCCGTAAACCTTAAAATTCATGTTGTGCTCTTTGAAACCTTTACTACGCGGTAAAATATCTACGTCTGTAACACATAGCATAAAAAGTAGTACATCGATATGAGGAACAAAGGGACTCGGGCCCAAATGCGTATATTTCAGTATTTTCTCGTGTGTTCTATTTCCGAGTTGTGAATCACCGATTGCAAGGATAGCTTTGTTCAGACAAAGCACGTGCAGTTCCAATATGCACTTTCTAACACTTTACTGAGACTTAAGTTTGGTTAACAGAGCTGCAAGACTTATAGGTATGCATAAACTCGGTTTTGATTTACATACATACATACATATACTCACGGCTATATTTCCCTAGAAGGGGTAACCAGAGCTAAGGAATTATAAATTCCTCAGCCACTTTTGGAAGTTGAGTGGGGAAAAGATGGTAAAAATAAAGGTTTTTGGTGATGAGTCTCCAACCGCATCGCCCAAAAATCCAATAAAAAGCCCCAATACCCTCACTCGCCTCTTACGACACCCGTGGGTAGAAAGGGGTAGCGACATTCTAAGCCGGCACTACACGGCAAGAGACAAGTTTTTGTCACGGTTTTGATTTATAAGAATTTAACCGGAGATAATTATAATGGGAAAAAAATTAGGTGACATCCAAACGTTTAACTAAAATTAAGAAAGAACTAAGTTAGATGCGACTCAACATTTAGTAATTGTGATGTGCATATAAGCAAAAATTCTCTACAGCAAATAAAAAATGTCTTTTTTCATATTATCTATGGAACAGCTCTTGTTGACGTTACGAACAGTGTCATAAAGAGGTGAATGTTAAGGTTACGGATTAGGCCCCATAAAGTTACGCCGCATCTTATACCACCAAGACGTTTAGTCACATCAAACCAAAACTACGAATTATTAAGATTGGGGTCTATTCTAAGCTAAACAACACTTAATCATAAATAAATTCAGAATCACACTAAATCCTTGTCAAAATAATAAAGTCAGTAATTATAAATTAAGTACAACACACAACAATCATATAAAGAATGGTTAAGTAATTGTCTATAGTTGTACGTTACCTCGTCCTCATTTGAAATTACTCTCGAAAACCATCTAGGGGTATACTATTTCAGGTACAATGGTGACAATCTTGTATAGTAATCACTTAATTAGTTGCGAAACAATGGATTATAAAATGACCATTAAATTTCGTTTGTGAATAAGTACGCTTTTCTAAAGTTAACTCACAGTTACTTAAGTAATGATGAGAAGAGGTAACAACCGACATTACAATTCCAACTTTTTACAAATATTATCATATATCTACAATCACTGAGCTAGCCCTAGAATTTTGTTGCTTTTAAAAGCCCTTGTTTTACTGGCACTGTATGTCTCAACTTGTCTCTTGTCATCAACGCTAGATCTTTGAGATGGTTTTATTACTTGAATATAAATATATGTATAAGTCCTAACAACCGTGATAGCCCAGTGGGTAGAACACTCGGTTATCGTGCAAACGACTAGTGTTCAAATCCTGGGTCGGGCCTACACCAATTTGTCTTTTCTAAAGACATATGTGTGGTTAATTTATCATGGTTGTTAACGGTGAGGGAAAACATCGTGAGGAAACCCACATGGCTGAGTTGTACTTAGTCATGTGACAGTGTATTCGTACAAAACGGCGATAGGCCTGCCCCCTATCACGTGAGTACACTGTCCATGCGAAACGTGGGTACTCTGAACACCAGGTGACAAAGTCACGTGATGTTCAGAAGTATTAGTACCTCTGCCAACCCCTTCGGGGATATTCGGCGTGAACGTTTATGTTATGTTATAAGTCCTAAGTAAAAAACGTTAATATAATTTCTGAATCTGCCATCGAATATCCTCGCTCCTAACCGTAATCGCATTCATCTATCAACCAATCCTTTTAAGCAAAAACACAAAAAGCTATAAGCAACACCACATTATACATTTCTCACGGTATTGGAGTAAACGCGTATTGTGTGTGCACCCAAAAGATGCGTACGCGCAGGTGTCCCTGCCATTGAAGCTGTACAATACGAGAGGAACACATGCGCCAATTACACTGGTATTTGGCATTGAGTGTACACGTTTTTGCGATCCACTAACGGGATTCTCGGATAAAGGTTTTAGGGATTTCATTGTTTGTGTTGTTTACTGCAGGATTTGATGTTTCCAGGTGGTACGGTAGTATTAGTAGTCTGAGTTGAGGAACATTAATGCGATTTTGGATTGTCAAGTTTGTTTTGATGTTGTTTTTCGTATGCTTATGCCTATAGTAGGATTAGCCCTAATAGAAGTCAAGTTTAATGATCAATTATTTATGATAATTACCATCTTTTTGTTTACTATAGTGCCAATAAAGTCTGAGGAATCGATCATCCTAAATATCTGACTACCCCGAATCTGAATGTACTTAGCTTTGAAACTTATTTTTGTGTTATTCATGACTACAGTTTTTAATCAAAAAATACCCTTCAAATGATAATAATTTCTGTTGCTCCGAATAGCAGTTTCTCTATCACTCTTCTACTATACATAAAGTAAAAGTTTCATATTTAATTAAAATTACGATCGTGGTTTTATATATATATAAGTTAATCCTCACATAACATGGGAATAAGTAGAGTGCACGGAAAGAAAACCGCGTTATTAGCTAAATCTTAAATTATTGTTCAATTTGTGGTTAATCATAATCATTTTAATACGATAACGTACAAATTAAATTGATAGCGTGATTTTAAGCCCCAATTTCTTAGCACGAAACTGACACCTGTTCTCACCATGATTTCGTTTGGATTTGGATGATTATATTTTTAATCCTCAGTCTGTCCCGGGTAGGCACAGGTAGCAAGAATCTTGGTTACGCGTAATACCATATAGTCTATGTTAAAACTGAAAATACTGTTTTTTTTCGGTTATTTTAAATTTTATTTTTTTTATTTTTAAATTTTATGTAATTTTATTATTTTAAATATTAACAATATCTGAGGATTTTACTTTCATCAATCATTTAAATGTTTCCCATTTTAGAATGTATGTATTATAGAATAAGGCATTTAGTTATTGTCAGCTTAACGTTAACGTAAAATTACATCGTTCTCGTAAGGGTCATTCTATGTGATTGTGGTTCAGGGTATTTTTATATGATAAGGTGGCAATATGGGTGGAACTCCACATGACCAATGATTCTTTATATTATCATCTTTTAAACCTGGCTGCCACTCTTTGGTATAACGGCTGGAAGTTGTCGATGATATAGGCTGCTACGGGACAAAATATATCAGAATTGACAAAGTTTTTGAACGCAGATCATGTTCTATTATGAATATTTAAATGTCCCGAAAGTTAAAATAAGCGTTGCTTACATGCATCGCAAGATACTTTTATATATTTGTATTTTGATGTAACCGTATTATTTTGGTGATACGACTGTATGTGGTTGATAGGTTGACATGACATGTATGAGAGATTTCAACTCTACCAATAATTTAATACAAACTCCTCATGCTGCCATACTGTTTTATCTACTTCTCTCTCACTGTGCTTCTTCCCGAATGACTAACATTTGTCTAACTGTCAACAAATGTATTGTCTTCCTTTGTGCCGTAAATTGTCATATTGGAGAACGTCATAATAATGATCGGAGGCTCTTTTGGAGTTGGCGTTGGCGGTAGTCCCCCGGGGAGCGGAGTCTTGCTTAGCAACAAGGTTCTTCGGGATTTAGAGTTCCTTGTTCAGTTATATTTTTGAAAACACATTTAGTCAATAGGAGCTTTTTCAAATAGGTATTTATTTCATTTCGAGAGCAGAAACCATCATATTAAATTAATTTAATTATAACTATCACGGTTATATTATATAAAAAAGTAAAAGAAATATTTTCTCTTAACCGTTTTCATGATAACGTGTAATTAATATATACAGCAGTTGTGTGAAATGTGTTTCTAAAAAACTGTATATTCCGAGTCGTATTTGCGCGCTACCTACACTGTAATAACCTGATTATTTTTGCGCAGCTGTTATTTATATGTGAAAAAAAAACACATTTGGTCAATAAGAGGCCCTTTAAATAATAATTTTATATCGAGAGCAAAACCATCATATGTAATTAATTTAAATATAACTATCATGGTTCATGAAATTTAAGAAAATTCTATAATATTGACGTGAGCAATATTATCTATTATCAACTCTCTATTATCATCTAAAAATTAACAAATGTCTGTTAACAAAAACTTGCGGAACCCTACCCAAAAAGGGTTTTAACTATCCGATTTAGTGTTGCCCATATTTTTTCAAGTGGTAGAGTATAACGGTACGAGCGGCGGCGCACGCGCAGGTAGGCGCATCCCTCCATGTTCATCTTTATAACACGCACCTGAGATTTTATACTACATTTTTTATAACCTTACATTTAGCCCAACAACTTACGATTATAAAATGCGCTATATTATGGAATAGATCGTACCAAATGATCAAAAGCTAAGAATGATCAATATGTCTGCTTTATAAATCCAATAAAATCACTACTCACGAATTAAGGTAGGCATAGACGATCGTATTCAATAATGGACAGTAAAAGACATTTCGTTAGTTTTTCGAAAGTAAAAAAAAGGGTTGCGTTGTAAAATCACTTTTTATGGCGTTAAAACATTACCACAACACGAAAAGGAGGCACATCTAAAGTACCATCAAATAACTTGACTAAAAAAATGTCTAATCGCCGAGCCAATAAATAAATCAGCGAGTTAATCGACAAATCTCGTAGTGCAAGCATCCACACACATAAATATCTCGAACGTTTGATCGGTACAAATAAAAAGCATTGTGTATCTAGATAGTGATAGACAGAACGCGTGTCGATACAATTTTGGGTCGAAACGGGCCGCTCGTAAACCACTCCACGTAATAGCTCCGAGATAAAGAGACAATGGGAGAATAACGCTACATTGCTGGTTTCAATAGAGAAGCGCAACCCCGGCGCAGTGTCAGAAAGGCAGTGAAAGTAAAAGCTCGCCTCGGCGCCCGTCTGTTTTATGATGGGCCCCCTTTTTGTGACAAAGCTTCGCTGGACCCTTTTCACCGTTCGATTTTTAGACTTTTATTATTTTGTTGTGGAAATTGTTTCGTATTAGTAAACTTGATTCATCAAAGCCAAATATTGTAAAACTTAAAGAAAATACAAAATGTTGCAATGTATTTAATAGATATGAACACGACACGAAGAGAGTATTATTAATATAGGTTAGCAGAATCCTTCAGCGGCCTCTGGGTTGGAAACCGACGAACTTTGCCTACCCTAATGCAACATCTGGGAACTCAGCCTTTTTATGGAAATAGTTAAATTGTGCGTGAGACAATTACACGCAAGTTCTTCTGCACCCACGTTCAAACAATTAATTAATATCTATCTCTTTTACAATAAAGAACCTAATAATAAAATTGAGTTTATAGCTGAGAGTTTAAAAAAATTAAGGCTACTCTTCAAATGGGTTCCATTAATTGGCTATTTCCGATAGTAATATAAAACTGTTTAGAGAAGGAATCGGATACAATTCCTAAACATTTTCTTTAATAGCGTATCTCCTTTTCTAGGCCAAATACATTTTTCAAAATCCACCACGATTTATAGAGTTTTTTAGAAATCGTAGTTATCCAGAATTTTGCGTGTGTTTCAGTTTATATGCTATTTATAGTCCAGCTATTCCCATTAATTTTTAAAAGGACTATATCTGTAGACCCACTTCCCGTATTCAATTCCTGGCGAGCAATGACCCAATTACAATACAAGGCGACATTGACGGGGGTTCGCTGCGCGTGCGCCCAACTGCGGAGCTTCCTTAGCGCTGTAGGAGCTAGACTTTACACTAAACGTTTTCAAATTTTGTATCCATGATTTTGCACCAATTTACCAATTTCTAGGCTTTTTAAGATTAAATTTCATAGCACTTTATCGCGAATGCCAATACTAACTTAACCAACGTTTCAATGGTAGTTTTTTTGCTTAATTCATCGTGATTTTAGTATATGTTCTTTCTACCTTTTTATATTTTTTGTGAAAACACACATATTACAGTATTTTCTATTAAATTAATTCCAATCCGTGCCTTAAGTCTTTATTTAAAAACTACGCCAACCAAAAACTTTTTGCCAGTTAGCAAATCATTTGTTTACAAAAAACCCCAATTCACCTCAAAAGATCTTAAAAATAGTCTTTTCAACAGCCATAGAGATTCTAGCGCTATTGAGCGCATGAAACATCAGCGGTTATGCGCATGCGTCGTCCCGTCACACGTCACGCTTCTCGTGCGCCGGTACAGACGTCCAACTTAGTTTACTTACACGCGTGTCTCGGAATTGCATAATGGCCATTCCTAGGGCTTCCCTGAAGAAGTACGAGCCGATTATCTCGGTACGGAAGTTATTGTACTGTATTGTTTGTATCCGTACGTCTGACGTTAATTCTACTGGCTTTGGTATTGGTACAACGTGGACGTAGGATTAGTCTGTACTGCTTTGTTTATAAAACCCATCACACGATTTTCTTTTATTTAAAGTAAAGATTTGTAAATGTTGTAAGTGGGCAAGAAGACTGTCTATGATTCAAAAGGCGTGTGTCCAAATGATAAATTTTAAAATTAGTATGTGGATTTTATTTATCTAGCTAGATTAATCAAATTGATGAAAAATATCCTGACGAAATCATATAGCTGAATTGTACATAGTTAAAAATATTCTTACCAAAACAATCTACAAAAATCACTAAAATTTTGATAACTGTGAATTAACAATGATATAAAAATCAGCCTCGCATAGTTGCACTTACCAAGACAAGGCTTTCGTAACAATTATTATTTCAATGTCTAGCATAGAAATAATAGGCTTGGTCTTGATTAGTGTTTTATTATGAAAAAAATCGTATGATTACTAAAATGTGTAATACGGGGAGATCTGCGCTGATATTCACGGTGTGCAAGCAACGGGGCTAAGGGTATTCTTTCAGAAATACTAGATTGAGAATTACTCATTTTAATGGCACTGGCTTTTTAACTATAATGTATAGTATTGGCCACTGTTTGAGATTGGAATGTTTTCCAAAATTAAAGAAAATAAGTACAAAACGACTAAAACCTATTCTTTATTAGATATTTAATGCCTCCATGCTAGACCACCATCCTTTTATATATTTACTAAAACCAACAGCCAATACAATAAACGAAGCACGCAGATAAAAGTCTTTACTCAAAGCCATAATGAAAAATAATACTAAGAATAGTTGATTAATGAAAATTGAGTGTATGTCTGACAAGAAATAATTATAACAGTAATTTAACTATTAGTTAATGCAATTATAACAAGCTAGAAGACAACAAAAAGCCTAAAAGCTTGCAATAAAACGAATCATTTACTCATGAAAACAAATAAAAGAATAACTTAATGAAACTGTAAATTTTCTCTGATTCACGTTGTTATATATTATTGTATCATAGACTCATTGTGACTAATAGTGTTCCTTAATAGGGATGTACACTTAGTTAAACTAACATTTTACGCGCAATTGAATAGATTGTAGTTGATTACACGCATTTTACTAGTGAGCGGAACAACTCGAGTTCATTTGCTATTTCATACATCGAATTCGAATTTCGCTTTATTCGTTATTTTCGACTTTTCCGAGTTTGACTGACGGAATGAATGACAGTGACATGGACAGCTGAAATTACACGTCTCACTAAGCTGGCATGGTAAGACGACCATGTTTGACACAGAGTTTTCTGAAATCCTCGTGGGTCCCAAAAGCACGAGACCTTTGTATTTTGCAGTACCAAAATGCATTTAAAAAAAGGATAATCTCACTTGGTTGAGTTATACTAATTTATTTGACGTAAAATGATTACTCCTTGATAGTAGTTTTGATTGATAAATCTAACACTGTCCTCTGTCATCCTAGAAAGGCGCGAAAAAGTTGTGTACCCGTACTTTGTCAGAACTAGAAAAAAAACTTGATAAACAGTTACCTTATTAGGAATAAAATAGCATAGTTTTAGTAATTTTTCGGTGCAGTTCATTCTAGTTTTGTCTCTAATAAAACTACAAACTTAACCTCATCATATTATTTAAAATGTAGATATTGATTTAGTTTTCCGGTCCAAACATTTATATTACTAGATTATATCGAGTCAAGCAAACCCTTTGTATTTTCCCAGGTAACAGAGTATAAACGAATATCGCCTGATAGTCGAACATTATATATAATTTAGATCTATAGGTCATGATTACATTGGCGCGAACTGAACACCAATTAAAGCGTCATTTACATTGCAGCGTATTTATCTTTGTTTCGTTGGAATGAGATGTTGACGTGAAGACGGGGTTATGGAATAGTTGGCTTGACAGGCTTTTGAATGGCGACTGGAAGTTTTTGACGGGTTTTTTGTCTTGGCATAAGAATAGTTTGAGAAAATATATGTACTGTTTTAGTTGTTCAGTTTGATAGGAAAACGTTTTCGTCTGGTTCTATTGGATAATGGTGGTAATTTTATTTTTAACTAGTTGGCATCCTGGCTTTGCATTGGGAGGGTTATTTTTTAAACAACTAAGGTTTCTTCCATCACTGCGCGTTACTCATGAAATTTCGCGTGATAATATATATAGAATACATAGCCAGTGTTTTTTCTGAAGGTTATAAGTTTGTTTTGATAAATTATTCGGTTATTATATTACACAAGTTTCCAAAAGTGGGTGAGGAATTTCTAACTCCTTAGCTCTGGCTACCCCTTCTAGGGACTTATAGCTGTGAGTATATGTATGTGTATGTATGTATGTATGTTATTATAAGGTATTGGTTTTATTACAGAAAAAGAAACACAGAAACAAATTCCTTTTTAAAAAGTATAAATGCACAAGCTTCCAGATTAAGGGGTCTCTTATGTCTGTAGATGGGATAGTTTTCGGTTATTTAGATTTTGATGTTTTAACAGCAATATTAATACGTTTGGATGACCGTTAACGATATGAACACAGAAGTTCGATCCAGACCAGAATGTGCACTGTGTATGCAATGTCTTTACATACTAGACATTTATACTCTTAAGAAAGTGTTTAAAACCATACAATAGAAAAAAAATACCAGCTGTCTCAACTAATAATGTCTATGTCAAATCTCGTGTTCAAAAGACAGTGACACGGGGGTAGGTCACGATTCTAAGATGATTTAGTGGCTTCTTCACTGGGAGAGACAGTGTGTAACAACTTCGTTTCTAGCCGAAATATAACATGTGATTAATTTGTATCTCTTTTTTATATATTTACCATTTTGGTAAATGTTTTTTCTGGTAATGTCAGTGCATACCCTCAACAACCAATTCAACCAAGACTGCGAACCAAGTATCTATAATTCTAATAAATTGTATTCATAGACGTAGCTCGATTCCGTGAAATTAACGCTTATAAAAAGATGCCAAAAATATTATTATTTCAATTCATTAAGTACCGTTTAATAAAATGCATGCATGCATGTTACCAGGTAACCATAACTCCAGGGTGTGTACCGAAAAGTCGTTTATTAGAATATATAGGTCGCCTTCACGCAAAGCTGCGCACGTGTGCACCAGACTTTAACATTACGTATTATTATGGTGGCCTATTTATTATGTTGTTTTGCGTCTCCGTATTTCTGGGACATCTTTATTCCTTTATTAATCACCGTTCTTTATTTGCCGTATGAATGGGGAATCAATTGAATAACACTATAAGTAGATAGCTACATTAATGTATAGAAAACGACCAGAGAATTAGTTACTTGCAGCTTCAAAGTGATGACTTTTCTCGAGAACACATTGATCAAAAAGAACAAGTAAGAGACCTATCACACATCTAGAATATCTATATTACCACCATCATTTTAACTTTGAACAAACTCAATACATAATCCCCATTTAGAACTGAAATTACAGTCTATTGAAACTGTTGCCAATATAAATGAATACTCAACAAGTGCAAAGTAGCAACTAATATAATTATTTGCCCATATGTGTCTGTATGTAAATGAGGATGTATTGGATGTATTGTTAGTATGGAACGGCCACGAAAAAAGTTTGACAACCATATTGATAATGTATTACTAAGGCGAGATGTGAAAAATAAAATAGGATATATGAGAAGAATGATGAATGTGAGGCAAGCCAGAGAGATTTGTCAGGTTCGAGCAAAGTTTTGTTCGATAGTCGCAACCTATCCTAATGGAAATAAAAAGCGTGAATAAAAGTAAGTAAGTATTTGTCAATTATTAAAACAGGTGCTATAGGTAAACACATAATTAACATATTTACAAATCTGTATTAGTAAGTTCATAACAATATAGTTTGAACAAATGCTATTATCAGGTTTTCCAAACAAACTGAAAACTTTCATAAATGGCTGTATAGTAAAAACTTTTTGAATAAGAAAAAAAACGTTGATATTAATGAAAAAGTATTAGGCAGAGGTTTTATTTATTTTTCGTAGCACTGAAGCGCCAGATCACGAAGAGCGAGCGTTATATTATATATCAAACTATAGAAAATTTAGTAATCGGCGCATCCTTTTAGAAAATAATTATTATTTGCTATAGCAAGTACCATTATACGTTACCTGTTTGCGCTATTTTTATTCCAACGTAACTTATATATATTTTGTAAAATTGACATTCAAATCATGCAATTCTACCTACACTGTTCAGGAATGGTTGTTAAGATATTTTATTTTTTATGACATTATCTGTATGAGATAATCTCATAAGGTGACTATTAAAAGCACATTAAGCTTTAATACCCGCACTTAAAATATTCCGAGCACGATCCATAAACCGTTTAAAGGATGGATTTTTTATTTGTTGAGAGGTTATTTAATTATGGAAAACAACAGGTTTTATTGATACATGACACCTTAGGTCTCAAAGCCATATTAAAACTTGGGTTGGAAAAACACTATACCGGATATTACCTGACATAGAAGAGATAGGTTAGGCAGGGAAATTTATATTATTACAGGTGATTCATCAGTAATCATCACTATTGTATTTTTCCATTTAATAATGCTTGTTCAAACAAATACCATCTCAAGAAAACTTTAAAAGCCAAGTTTCCAAACCCCCTTATAGGGTGGGGTGCAATTGCGTTTAATTGTAATGGAATAATGTCATGACGCAAAATGATATCATTAACATGATGTCATGGGTTAAGTAGCGGTTGCACAGTCAGTTATTGTAATTATGTGTTTATGTGAGAATTAAGATCAATATTTTCTGCATTTCAGCGCTAAATGGGAATATTTTGTCCAACATTTTCAGTTGTTTTTTTTTTCTATTAACTTATACGGTCTAGGTTTTTCTATTTTAAAACTACGATGTATTCTTTGAAAATGTTCGTTTTTAATAATTTCAATATTACCTGTTATTTATTATGGTATCATTTTTGTTACAGGTAAGAGTCATCATCATGTTCTTTTTTGGTATGTAAGTATGACATCGCTTTATTAAAACTTTTGCAATTATTGTCCTTCGTTGAATGTGTCACGAAAATTGGCGTGCTTAGGGGTATCGTGTTTATTTTTATGCTGCACTGCTGTGTTTCTATTTATCTAAATAACAGCATACAGTACAACTCTATGTAGAGCGAAATTTTTCTTATTTATATTAACAAGTCAGCCCTTTCAAATGATATACTAAGTACAACGTAGATGCAAGAAATGATAATGCAATGACGCAGAGCGCTAGAGCTTCCATCGCTACCCCAACCCCGAGAGAGCACGCGAGCGCGAGCACAGAACTCAGGAAAGTCAGCCGCCAAGTGTCAGTGGAGCCCAAGCTTTCCGTCCGACCGCACGCCCGAGCGCGCTGCCCCGCCACGCGCGTGCGTGCGCCTCACCACTATATACCATATTCTAAACCAACTTGCTCGACCGTCAACCATTGTATTGTAATGAGGCGGCAGGAAGCAGGCCGAGGGCGGCTCAGCCTCTAGGATCATGCAGTGGATCCGGCGACATGGAATTCGTTGATAGTGATACGCAACCTTTCGATCATGTGCCGGCTCTGAGAAACTTTGTTGACGTACCCTTAGACTGTCAAAATTAGTTCCTACGCTGAGTTCGGGCAGCGAGCGGTCGCGCCCCGCGGGGTGCGCCGCCGCCAGTTCATCAAGGGTTGGAAGAAAACTATGGGAGTTATATCCAAAACTTTCGGCATTGTTTTCAGTCTGTAAGTAAACCTAAGTCCTATGCTTAAGATCAATTTTAAAAATAGTAAAATTTTATTTAACAACCAGAATTAAGTTTTTTTTTTCAAAAGATACCATAGAAGTAGAGAAGCATCATTTACTAAAGTAAAAATGAACATGCTTTAAAATCTAGTAACTGTATTTGAAGCTATTGTGTAAAGTAAGGATGCGTTTGCGCAGTCGACCTCTTTCCGCATTCATCAACGTTTACGACGCGCGACGCACTTTTGGCCGCACCACACTAGTCTCATTGTCCTCCCAAATCACGCATTGTCTTTTAATTCTAATATTCGCATCATACAATTCTTCAAAATTGCTTAATTAATTGTCTATTTTACGTAATAATACTTTCCCCTTATTCTCATTAATTAACCAAAAACTCTCGCTAGAGTCACGAAAACATTAAACCATTCATTTCATTTCAAAGGCACACTTCACTTAGTTGATCCCCATTGTCGTGTTCTTCGGATAGGACTCAACACCACGATACAACAAAACAAATAATAATTTCAATATAATTACACGCCTGTCCGTTTGTCGACTCATTACACAATATGATTGGTTGCCGCAAGATGATAAGATTTATACGTTAATGAACTTAATGCTTTTGATCGTTTAATCTTTGGAATAGGAAGGGCCACAGGAAATGTCTGTCGTTCTCGATATTCAAATGGACGGTTTTGGAACTCGCGACAGTTTATTTATACTTTAGTTCAAATATCAATACTATTCAAATTTATCCAAGTTAGTAACAAAATATTTGTTTTGTAAAATTACTTCTCAATCTATGAATATCATGGGACGACTTCATCAATATGAAATAAATATCGAAATCGATGAATCAGGGATTTAGAACCTTAGTTTCATTATCAACTTTTAACCTTATATATAAGCATCTTACTCTCTAAATCGAGTGCTAAAACTAGAAACCTATTCCAACATTTACAAAGTCGGCTATCTAAGGATCTTTTGAAAATCAATAGTCTTATAACTTATGCAAATAGAACCTTTACCCTTATTTCATTATACATGCTCACAATGGCCACAGCGCTTGCTAGCCGTCTATGTTGCAACCACCATTGAAAGGGTTAATTAGCTACCAATATAGCCAACGTTGTGGTCCACAGAACCATGGCAACCAACCGATCTACCAACGTAGCCTCCAGCTGTGCAATTATGATGACGTCACTAGCTCCTAGATCTCCGGATAGGCAATATTGGCTAACGACCGAAACGGCCTATCTGTTTAATGGAAACCCTACTACAGTTCTGTATCAGTGAAAGTTAGTTCCTATGGAGAAATGCTTTCTGACACTCTGGTTTATTTCTTCCTCGACGTTATCTAATGTTTCGCTGTTTTGATCGGTGTTGGTTAAAGGTTGTGTTTGTGTATGACATCGTATGAAAAAGAGAAGCTGAGTTTAAAACACAGTTCATTTAAACACTATATAAAGTTAGTTGCCCATTTTCTGCACAAATATAAATTACATGCTAGTCTCGATGTCTCTGTTACCACTCCTAAGCTTGCTACTACGAAACTCTTTTTAAGCCATTCGAATTAGGTATATGTTTAAAATATTCATTATCTAAAATGTTAAAAGACAGTGTCGGTCTATTCATAGGTATTTGAAAAGGGCGACCGATAGAAGATAAAACTTACAACATTGCATTGAATTCGAATAATCTGTGCTTTAAGCTAATCTTGTACGAAGCGTCCCGCGGCATACAGAAAGCGGCGACTTAAAGGAATCGTTTCGGTTTCCCATTTTGTAGTTAGTGTGCTTTATGAGCGTCCACTACTAGTTATGCAACGAATTTGTTTGGAATCAGGTCAGATTTAGATTAGTATTAGAAGGACGCGACAGCCTCAATATAAACTATTATAGGCATCATGATATCGATGATAGTGTGATGCTATAAATGTGATATCGACCGATTGATATAATATGCTCTATATTTAGTGATATCGAATTTACCAATGTTTTGCATAATGATAAAACGCTTTCGTTTTTATCTGATAAATGTGAATCTAGCACATATGAGGGGGTGGGCAGTGGAGTGTGTCAATGTTTAATATGATATGTATATGTGGGTACTCTGATCGATTGTTGTTACGAAATGTCCCCTGACGTTTCATAAGAGTTAGAAACCAAACATTTATTAATATAAGAATAAAAATAAATTAAAAAGAAACATATCCAACATTTTCTAAACCAATACAATATAGGGCATTAAGAGTGAATTACAACGATTTCATTCACCCACTAAAGTGTTAATAAAATCACCATCAATGGCCGAGTGTTCACATTTTTATTTCCGCTTTAAATCTTAGTGCCTTTTTTATATGAGGCCGCTCGTTCGTGCCTCCACATAGTTAGTCACAGGTTTAATCAAAACGCAGTAAAAGTTAACGATCGTACAACGTTTCGATATGGGAATATAAAGCAGAACCCACCTTCTATCCATCTGAAAACTCGTCGGAACTATACAAAATAGAGTAAGTTTGTAAAAAGCGAGTTTTTATTTGGATAGTATTGATAGTAGAGGACGGCTGCGTATGACGTTTAGAAGGAAAGAAAATATTTTAAAAGGTGGAAGACTTGACTGATATGAATAAAATGTGAAAAACTAATTTGATGGAATTGATGGCTAAAGTATGAGTGACTTACGTCGCTTACAAATCTTAGCTTCATATGCGGTGTTTTTTGCAGATGGAACTAAATGGTGCCAATTTCAAAAGGGTCTCCGTCACTAAATACATTCTGCATGGACCCATATGCCCATGCACAGCGAAGTTAGAGCTTACCTTAAGTAGGATGGTTTGACTATTGTCTACCATGTTGTTCTAGCGCAGGTTGCCAGATATTAACGACTACTACCTAGACTGTAACCGGAACCGACGTATTCGGACCTTCGGAGGGCACGGAATCATCTTCATTTATCGGATAATCAAAGGAATCAAAATCCTAGACTATATCTTACCGATTACATTTGTGGGATTAGTTAGGGGGAATGAAATCGTAAATAAAACGAAAATAACTTTTTCACCCAATATAGATCCTGCATATATATTTTTAAACACATTTTTAGAATATGGTAAGAAACAAACAAATAAGCTTGTATTCTCAAAGATACACACATTTATCTTAAGTAAGTCGAACGAAGCGAGACTTTGATTTCAAGTCCATGACGTCTAGACAAACAGAGCGATACAAATTATAGCATCTGTGGAAAATCTTAATTTTACGCCGAATTATGGTGTATGCTTCAAAACACGTCTTACGTAGTACATTCTCATGGTAATTGCGGTAATTAACGTATATTTTAAAACGAAATTAACATTGAATAGATTTTCGTCGCTGCTCAGTAGTAAAATAAAAACATCATTCATACGCGACAACATCCACGAGTCATGGATTGGAACAAAAAATACCACGAGTTGCCTAAAATAGACTATAGTAAACTCTTTACTGCGCATCACCATTAAAATGTAATGCAGATATAAAATTATCGAATGAAAGTAAAAATGGTGGTCTTATCACTTAAAACGACATGTTAAATTTAGGATATTTGAATATAATACTATTTAGCAGTAGTGGCGGAACAATATATGTTATTCTCGTTAAAAAGTTATTTCTGCGTAGTCATTATGTTTTAAACTAAAGTTACAATAATATTTTGAAATTTTTCGTATCTTATGTCCATGAAACAGTCCCACAACCGGTTGACCATTTTAATCTAGGGATCAGTAACGTGGGATTTTATGTACGAGTAGTTGCCTCTGTGTTGTAAAACTGTTTAAAAAATTTCTTCAATTCTTACAGCTCGCCTAGGACAAAAACGCCATTAGTATCAGAAACTCGGCAGGTTATCTTGTGTCAATTCCTATGTCCTAACTTCCTTAAAAACTACAGAATGCATTTCGTGAAATATGTATTACTAGCATTTCCATCTCCCTCGGGAAGTTTAAAAGGTATCAATGAGCGCTAAGGCTGTTGAGGCAGTGATTAGTAAGCCAAGATGAAACACAAGTCTGTCTTAGATACCTTTTATTTCCCGATCGCATGCGTATTGCTACATTAAGTTTTATCTCTTTTTCTACCACCAACTATTACATCAAATTACACAAACAAGAATAAAATTGCATCTAATAGGTCTCCCAGCGAATTCCTTGTGCACCCAGTCGAGTGCTTATTAAACGATATTTTTTCTCTTATTTCGCTACTGGCGGATGGAGCAGCCAAGGTCGGTAATCAGCGTGGTGATAGATATTCATTAAAAGCAAGTAACAGTACATGAAATACCTGATGTGGAGGACTGGTTCTGTCCTTCGTGCGATTGTTCGGAGCCAGTCCAAGGTGGACCGCGCAGGAACAATCACCCTGCCTCGTCTGCTTGAACTAGGTGCGAGACATCTATGCGTATCTTGGTTGATCCTATTCACTTGTAAAATATTCGTTTGTTGTCCATAGAAGAACATCTTATGTATTTTCATGTAGGAAATTGGTAATACTTTGATATATTTTTTTAGTACATCTGTACTAGTTTAGAATGCGATTAAGGTATTTAATTCATGAGCCTTATCGATAGTCTCCTCTCTTGATGCCGTAAACCCAAACAGCCGTTTGTTTAAAGTTAGATTATAGCAGTTTGGTGATCATTGGACCTGACGAATATTTACATTCATCTTTAGATTTGTGACCTCCTTGATTCGAGATAGTTGTATTGAATAATTATAATCGATTTCATGATTTCTTAAAAGCTAAAATCGCCAACCTGACTCTGTTAATTTACTTAATTTTAGAATTATCAATTCAGAACTATACAGTTAAATACATTATCAGGCAGCGTCACTTTACCAATTTTATAATGTTACGATATGATTCAGGCATATTGGTTTGGCGTGGCGGGCCCGTGTTTCTCATGTTATCGGTTAAATGGTGCAAGAAATGGTAATGCCTTAGATATGTTGTGCTTAACCTCATAACTGCATTCCCGGACGATGCGGGGTCGGGGGGGGGAGGATATAATAAACCCTGTTTTGACTGTTAGACTGTTAACTCTTGGTAAATACATACAAATCAATGAATGTTATTACCTAAAAAAGTTGAATAGTAAGTACCTTACCTTACTTACCTTACCTTACCTACCTAATTAGGGTATGGAGAGTCTATCGAACAATACGTACGTTTGTACGATCCTGACTAACCGCTCCTGATTAATTTACATTCATCAATATTTTTACGCGTGCCTTTTTCTGCATTACAATTCGGATGCGTGTTTTTTTTTTGCCTGTTTCCTATTTGATCTAACTGTTTTCTGTCTTCGGTGTCTATTGTAATTAAATTGGCTCTACCCTATATCACTTTCGTCCATTCCTCTTTGTGCTTAAACCATATTTGCATTGATGTTTTCGCAAAATTTGGGTGGAGTCGGTCAATGCACTAATTAGATAAAAAAGCAGCGATATCTTGATGTTATTAGCTTTCAATAGTATCTTATCTGCCCTTTTATTATATTATCGCTTATCTTATCAAATTCTTGACCGTTGCTTTTGTGTCAATATTGGTTTTGTAGGTTCAAGAGTCGGATTGCCGAGCCTTTCCTCTTTATTACATAGGATGTTTTCAGTGTTTATCTTTTTAAAAATAGCGGCTTTAAATGAGTAGTAATATTCACCTAACCGTCATTCCTGTCACTCCCTCTTGTCTAATAAATTCTCGAGTGTATTTCGGATTCGGGATTGAAACCCATGCCTCTTAAATGCGTGGCTGTCCCACTAAACTATCAAGTCTCGCTAATTCATCAATTGACTTTAAAAAAGGTGTTAAGAGTAATTTATTCATGGCACGTACGAGCGTTTGCAATACGGGCAACTATTCACGGTAGTGCTCTATTCGCGCCTGAAGTGTCAAAACATTGGATTCTTGGTACTCATGCCGACTGCTCATCAGCGCTGTATATACTATATGCAATACGCATGTAATGTCATAAAGCGATAGACAGAACTTTAAAATCATTGTTTCATAAAAAGAAATGCATCTATTCTAAGCCAACATATAAACGAAGGACTGCTTTAAATACTTACATAACACATTTTACGCACTCATGGGAACCAATGGTTGTGCTATTCTTAGCCTACACTACCCATCAGTTACGTCATTACGTTGAAAGAAATAATTATTAGCTACATTCGTAATTACTGGCACATAATTGTGGTCAGATAAGTATGAAATGTACGTGTGGCTCGACTAAATGTTGGTATCTGAGAAAAATGTTTCATCGCTTATCATTGGGAACATCTTTTTTGTTTTTTAATTCTGTCATGTGATACTTTTGAGGTGGCATTTTAATGGTGTTTCTGTTTGTGACATAATTTTATCTTGTTACCGCAGATTTCGTTTTAGAACTATTGTTTGAATAGTTTTCTCATGTTTGTTTGGCGAAAATATAATGGACTCTTTATTAGTTTTGCTTTAGTTGATGTAGAATGGTGACGCTTTTATTAATTAGTAGAGCGATCCATCCGAGACACGTACCAACAGCATAATTTTGAGAATTAGGCATTTTCCTGTAAGACTAACTGCTTTGTTAGCGTACTTGTCAACTCAAATAAATTATTTTAGGTGAACAAGTAAAATATATTTTCAATAGATTCTTAAAATGCTTCATCTTATGAATTTACGACAGTATTATCGGATAGCAACTGTAATTTAAGATATAAAAAAACCGAGTACTGACACAAAGGAATTGTTCGAAATTTAAAAAAAGAACAGCTTGTTATTTCGGTTACTAATGGACCTTTTTCGCACATCTAAGGAGTTTGGCTCACAACGGATACGCGGTTGGCATTTTTGCCCCCGCGCAGGAAGTCCCATATAACATTCTAATTGGCGGGGCGTGGTTCGATCCGGAGCCGTTGAGATACCAAATTTTAAAAAGGCAAAATAAAATTCACTTGATTAGATGGTTCTGCGTAGGTAACTGTCAAAATGAACTGTCATTTAGAATGAGGGTAGGAGTTAAATTGACACGACTTAATGGGTTGGTGTCTAACTGTTGGAATTCACTTAACAACAGGTGGGTCGAAATTCACGGGGTTAACCTTTAGATAACCTAATATTTGCTGAGCGAATTTTTGGAATTCATTATTTGTTAGTTTTTGTATAATTTATAGATTCCGATTGCAGCATGGCGCGGTTGCATGCTCAGACTCAGAATATACTTAAAAGTTCAAAGTTTCGGAATATAATTTAGAGTTCATACCAATTTCTAAGCAAGCTTATATTTACTCAATATGATCTATAGTATGTGTGACTATCATAATTCGCATATTATATTACGGATATACTATTATAATACCCTTATTTGTTCTTTGCGCAAGGGGAAAATAAATTATTTAATTAGATCTTAATCATGGCGGACACGAAAAACACCAACGTTATGAACACTTCTAAGCTTGAGATTGCCTCCAATTAAATAATAATGTACCGAATAATTCACATAATTATGAAACGAATATTTGCGCTAAGGCTTTGTGTCGCTAGAGAGAGACGTTTTTTTCTTCTAACTTAAATGATTTAATTAGCAGACACAATCGGTTGTATAGAACCGCATAAGTATTTTTCATAGCAAACCTCTCCTATCCTCTATTGGCTATGATTAACATTACTTTTTGGGTGGCTTTTTTTTGGGTTTGGTTTTTTAAGACATTATGGTCATTGTATGTTGCTCGTATACGTAGTAATAAGACAAAGAAAAGCATTCATTCAGAGGCAAAGGAAAACTTAACTAGTTAAAAAAAACAGCGATCCCTTGTTTCAAATATTCCCTATTAAACTTTTCTGAAGAATTTAGATTCCGACACTCTGGATACCCTAATTTGGGATTGTAGCCATGAGCCGTACCGTAGGTAGGTTAGGTATTTGAGACAAAGGTTAACGCTCTGCATAGAAATGTTGACCATAACATTTTAGTACGTGCCTAATGACAAATTGGTCACCAGTTCTAATGAAGTGGTTCGTAATTTTGACGAATCTGTGACTCATTCCATTGTTAGCCTATCAATGAACACTACGCACTCGCTAATTTCTATGGACCTTGCATTTTAATTGTTTGTTTACTATCGGAAAGGTCGAGCTTATTTGGACCATTTCCTCTATTAATTTTCGTGCTCATTAGCAGCATTAGCCAACTCAAAATGAGAATTAAAATTTTAACGGTATGTTAGTTAGGGTTCTTAAAATAGCCCTTAATAAAGTTATTTTAAAAGTATTTACTAAAATCGGTATATTTTTTGTCATATTTTTTCTTGATTCCTTCTTATTTTGCAGCAAGTCTAAAAAGAAGATTGTACTGAAAATATAAAGTATCTCAGCTAGATAGTAACAGACACGGTCCAAGATGTTATCAGCAATCCCTCATTCGGTTTAAAAGTGTAGCGGCCGCGACCACTAATTTATAACGAAATTAATTTATGAAGTCTGTAATTATGAGGATATCGGACCAACCGCGATGAGTTATGGCACTTTTTGTTGAGGGCATCCTATTTGAACTGAGGAGCAGGTATCTTGCAGCTTCAGACTGACTATCTCATAATTGGTTCATTTTTCTTGTTTTTTTTGTATCAAGATCACAGTTGGTGACAGTTTTGTAGTCGCACAGATGATTTATAGTTCGATAGATCTAATAAATCTTGGCGATTTTGCAAATCTACGCCTTAAACATAATAAAGATTAATTGCGTGATGACTTTAATAATATATGTATGTCCGCTTGAGCATGGCATAAAAAAACTGTAGGTCTATTTGGAAGAAACTGTCTGTATCTGACGTTATGAAAACGATCAACTATGCAGTTGGCCTTCACCAATATACACATATTTCTAAGGTAAAATTATACATACCCATTCTGTATGTTTTGTCAATTGTGAAACATTAGACTAAAGTGTCAATAGTACAAGATAGATTCGAGGAAGTAATCCGATATTTTGTGAGGTCCCGTGAGCACCGTTCGTTTTTATATGGGACGGGCGCGGCTGCATTGGCGGCGGAGAGCGAGGAGCGGAGCGGAATATTACCTGGTGTCGATAATTAGACCTACACGTATGCAACTTGATTTATAACATCACAGCCCTACAAGTTGGCAGACGAACGACTCCCATCGCGATCATAGCCAAAATCGAAGGCTTAACTTATCCTCCGAAGCACATAATAATATCAATCATGCAATATATTTAGATTAATGAATTTAATCTGAGAGTTTGGCCTCAGAAATAAAATCCGTTACTGAACGTGAGCCCAATGCTCCGCCACTAACTAGACCCCAGAAGCAACTTGTTTCATATACATAAAATTCTTTGCGTCGCCTATAAACCTTCATGAAAGGCAACATTTAACAGAGTAATAAACTTATTTTTACTGATTCAACTGCCGGTATTCCATTCGGTATCGAATTTGGTTATTTTAACTCATTAAAATGTATGTAAACTAATATCGCTATGCTTCCCTCTATGAACGCGGCAGAGAGCTCACCGTGGAACCACCACCTTTTTAATGTTCACAGAAGAACATCGACATACAAAGGTATTTTTAGAGTTGGAAGCAGGCTCCCATCACAAAAATGTCACATTAAATTTAATGCAGATCCATTTACACCACTAGCTTTGAACAAATATTTTGAATTCTAAAGTAGTGTCAAATAGTTTGTTTCGTTGTTTTATTCGATTTTTATAGCCTATTTCTATTTAATTTGAGATGATATTTATGCCCTGAGAAAGAAATTAGCAGTGTTTTTAGTAAAAATATATATCTCCTTATGCTTTTGGTGCGAAATGATACTAAGAATATTTTATTACTCGTTTTGCATGATTTGCATTGAAGGTATATTGTTTCAGAAAATGATTTTATGTATTGGTCTATATAAATTTTCTGATTCTGCCTAAAATGGTTATATTATTTTGATGGGTGTATCAACGATCTAGATCTAAAATAAATAATTGTACTAATCCAACCAAAACTTTTTGAAAACATACATACTGTACAAAGTTGACTATATTATCTAATCATTGCTTGTACTTGTATTATTTAAATTGTGATTATTACAGCATTTTATATTACTGTTTATAAACTACCTGTTTAAAATGAGTAATGATGATCGTTATACTTCTTACCTCGTTGATTAAGTAGTGTGAAGATACCCAGTTAGTAAAAATCATGCTCAATGCACAGAGGTTATCTCTGCCTTCCCTGTCGAGATATAGTTGCGACTATTTATAATACTAAAATAAATATAGGAAACACGTATTTAATTAATATCGAGCTAACTAGCTAACCACTCGTTCTTACAATACAATATGTTAGCTCAGACCGATACAAGGTAACCTCCACAGAAAAATGGTACCCAATATCCAGCTAATAGGCGGCTAATTGCTTCCTATGATAAATGTGGCTATTAGGGGCGAGGCAGAAACAAAGAATCGGTATTTTTCGCCGGCCCATTAACAACAGCTCGTAACCTGCAGCGCAAACGCATCACTCCACCGCCGTTCCAAGCTTCTTTGAAAAGTACTTCATTCAAATATTGTTCAAGCTTCAGAATGAAGACGAATTTAGGCAATAAGGCTTTAGCAAGAATAAAGTAAGACGCGATCCAAAAATGACTACTTTTGATACAAATTCTAGTCGAATAGAGACTGCTTAACCGTATCAGCCTTCTTCTTTCCATACCTGGTTTTCCCTCACACCCACGGAAATAAACGGTTTATTGTTCATTGCAGAATATTGGATTTAAGAAATGACTAACAAAAGTCCATTAAACATAAAGAAATGATTAGCAATCTACTGAGTTAATTAGTTTTCGGTTTTAGCAATTGCGGTCACCCCAAATAAAATGTCCATAAAATAACCGCCAACAAGTGTTACACTAACCGAGCAGAATACCATCACGCCCACACATCGCCGCAACAAGTGGATAGCCATCTCTTATCTTAATTGTCTCACATTCGGATTGGAAGTATAACGATTCACCACTCCTCCCAACTCCATACCACGCTGATTGTTCCAGCCATCAACGGAACCTTCGGGCTATATTTTACACGTTTGCCCACAAGCCGTCTATAAACAATAATAGTAAATCTCGATGACTTATGGTTGAAGAGCCCTGTTATAATCTTTGGCTTCATTCGTTTGTTGAAGTTGATGAAACCAGTTGGACGTGAGGTGAGCCGAGTGATGGATAGACGAATATGTTTTCGTTCCTTTTTTATCATTGTGGCTTTGATTTTTTCTGGTTGAAGAATCTACCTGTCTAGTAATTTTGTAACCGTTAAATTGTTGGTGTACGTTTCATTTCAACTTTGGTTGAGGTTTTGGATGAGCAAGCTGTTTTGCTATTTTAAGCACCATTCCTATTAAAACTATTGTATGATTGTCTGGAAGAAATAACTGAACCTAAATAAAATTACTTATTTTTGCGAAGGTGCGTGCAGATACTGTAACTCTAAGACCTGAGATTTAGAAAGATCATTAAAGAATATTCAGTCGTGAGTAGATTGAATGATCATTCAGTAATGAACCCTCAAAATAATAACAATTTAGGAACAACCTTCCCAAGCGTATAATTTACTGAACACTTAATATAAAAAATAGAAATATGTACGTTGAACATTTGAAAATGTTAGAGAGCGTATCAGTAAGAGCACACACCCTGCGGGCAGCACACGCCGCCGCCGCCGCACCTGCGCGGTCACCTACCTCCGCCCAACCGGACCCCGGGGCGCACCACCAGATGCCACTCCGACCACCGTCATTACCTCCGCAATTGCCGGGTTGCCCGATTTTGAATGATGCCCTCCAACACGCACGGAATTCCAAACTAAAATATTTGTTCTCCCAAATTATGCGCCGCTCCAAATTAACGTCACATTGTCAAAGCCCGTCGGACCGAAAACCGACGGCAATAAAATGGTGTTTCTAAGATACTGATCTAATCGGTCCCGATGTTGCCTCCATCGGTACAAATGGTAAGTCTTTTTCAATTTGCCCTCGATTGAAAATAAAACAAAAGTGTGCTCGATTTCAATCTACAATCGCGCGTCAGGATCTCGTGCAGTGATTGCGTATAACAAACGTGTTTCTCGTTGGCGAGTCCCGAGACCCGAGCAGACCTCGTCACTCACGTGGCTCTATTCGGCTGCCACTATCATTTCAGGTCGTTCCCATCGTTCCGACCGCGGCCTTGCTAACGACCGCCCTCTGTTTGTGCACACGCACGCCATGTAATGTAACATTATTATTAAATAAAGCCTCCGACCATTGAAACGGGCCCTGAAGCCTGACAAACAATACATCGCAATCAACGTTGTCATTGAGTCGCGCTCAAAACAAATTATAATGATTACCCGCGTTAGATTTATTATGTAATTATGAGTTAAGAGTTGCTATTATGCGACGAAGGTCCAGCTAGCTAGGAAAGGGCTTCCGATCTTAAATGGAGTCGGTACGTGATTGGGAGCGACACGTTCCATTGCATCTCGAAAATTCTAAGAATAAAACACACCGGATCATGTCGAATGTTTTGGCTACGCAAAGGCTGTCGCGGAGCTCGCCGTGGCAACGGCAATAACAACGACATTCTCGCACCCCGAGGCGAAGCACACACAAATTAAAGTGGAGCGATAGCATCTCGAACCAACAGCCGTGTCTGGGGGCCGGCGCTGGCGCACGCACCGGTGTCTTCACGCGCTTATATTTCACCGGGTTCAAATGAAATTACTCTAATTACCTAATCTCGATCGCGAGGGGGGCGGAGCGGCCGGTTCCTAAATCGATTACACTAGCCTAGAGCTCGCTGCGTCTCTGTCCCGCCGCGGCCTTGCGCGCTCCACTTTTTGGATGTAATCTCTCACGGTTCATTGCACCCGCCTGCCCATTACCAATCACATTATATTACGGGAAACACAATGTACATCCTTTCTAGAATACCTGAAACTGTCTTGATAAATCTCAATTCCTAGACATATCCACAGTCATGCTTTTTGATAAATAAAGTTGTAATGTTATGTCTTATGTTCCCTGCGATTAAGGCTTAGCCTAAAACAGAGAGCATAGGGGAGCTGATAATCTCATAAACAAAGTTTTTTTTTATAAATGGTTATTTGGATGTCCCAACAAAGTAATTCTCAAAGAGCTATTTAAATTTTATGTATCTTTAACATTATCAAACTGAAATGTATCTTGATATTACAATTAAAGCTAATTATGGTTAAGACTTTTTCATTTTTCATATTCAGCGCTCTATATCACATGACCGCTGTAACAAAGATATCAGTGAGTTATGATGTACAAAGCCCATACGTTATTTATATATTTTCATAACGCTATACGCTCTGGTAATCATTAAAGGTGATCGCCGACTTTCACGGCACCCGTTCATATGTTAACATCCAAATTGCGAGGTTATTATTATGCATTGTGCGGTTTCGAATGGCTGAGGAAATTTTGCAGTTGTTGCTTCCATTGCACTTAAACGAATACGTTTTGGTTTGGTACGCTGCGAAATGGTCTGGTACTATAATGCAGATGATGAAGTCGTGAAATTATGAGCAGGAGGTCATGTGAGATGTACGAATAGAAGACTGAAGAATAGGTAGCGTTATGTCATTAGATAGATTATTGCGTTATGTTATGACAGGCATTTGCATATTAGATGAATTTGATTTCATCTGAAGAAAATATTACATTACTTGCCGGCCCAACTTAAATTCTTCTAATTGAAAAAAAATATTATCCTGTTGTCGTATAGGGGTGATAATCAAAGGTGGTACAAACGTTAAAACCTCATCTCACCAACGTAGTAAACCACTGCCCTAAAAATATACTTAAATGATGGAACATTCAACCTACTTCCCCAAAAGCTTTCATAAGTACTAAAAGTTGAAAGCTCAGAGTACAACTTTGTAATGTTTTCTTGTGACAGGTGGGACAATATTCGTGCGTATTGTATTTACGAGCATCAGTATAAAAAACTTTATCGTTCTATTTTGTCGTTAAATTTAAATTATTAAATACTCTCTTAAACACATTTTATCAGATATTTAAAAATATATCATGAAGATAAAACAAAAAAAAACATATTTATTCTGATTTGCTTAATTCTAAAATACGACTATTTTTCGTGAGTTTTGACTGTTCCGTCATGTCAAGCTGGGTAAAAACTCCCTTGGCGACCTTGGTTTATATCTATGAAACAGCGAGTTTTCTGTTTTCTCTCTCTTTCAGCCCGAAGATAAATACCCACTATAAACGTCTCCTAATCTACTTAGCTATTTCCTCAAAACGCACGTTTTTCAATATTTCCATCTCTAATCTCGGGGAATTCGTCGAGAATTTTATGAAACCGAGTCTCACCAGTCATGATTTTTACAGATGCTATATTATTACACTTAACTAATTTAGCTATAGACGAAAGAGAAGTTGTGCTATCTATTAAACGTTTGTTGCGGCAATCAACAATCAAATAATAATGATTTAAGAAATCAACACCTATAATTGGCTTACTTACATCCGCAACAACAAAACGCCAACTAAATTCTCTACGTAAACCAAAATTTAAATTTAAATGTACATAACCATATGTAGAAATACTAGATCCATTTGCAGCACGCAAGTTATAGTCAGTCTTAGCACGGCGATCACGAAGCATGGACCGGGGGAAAACACAGAGGTCGCTTCCTGTATCGACCAGAAACTGCGTCTTCGAGGCTCGATCCGTCACAAATAGGCGACCAGTAGAAGTTGAAGGGCAGTCCGCAGTCGCCACTATCGACCGCCCCTGGCGTTTCCCGCCTGGTAATCACACGGAGATATGCATTTGCTGGCCTTTTCTGCAAACTTGGTATGGTACCAGCAAATGGGGTATTTTCTGTAGTTCGAATGTGAGCGTTTCGATCTAGATGAAGAACGAGGACGCGCTGACCTATTCGATCTGTTGTGTGGTCTGCTGTTCCTCTCTGAAGCGAGCTTCTCGAATTGTCTCCGCAGCTCAGCCACTTCTTTGGTTAGCATTTCTATCGCCGAAACTTGACTTGCTTGACTAGCACTCGTAGATGCGACAACCGGTGAAGGAGTAGCAATGTCCTGTACACGATCGGCTAAGTCTGCCAGATCATCGATAGAAGATGTGGACGGTTGACCTGCTAACACCGTTTGAATCCCGTGTGAAAGTCGACTTATCCAAATCGTCTTCACAAAATCGTCTGGAACATTGATGCCAGCCAGGCTTTTAAGATGTCGTAAGAACTGTGATGGCTTACGATCGCCGAGCTCTTCGTGCATCAATAACTGGATGCGGTCAATCTTTTAATCAATTCTGATTTAAGCTTCTGATATTTATCGGATGCTGGTGGATTAATAATAATATCCTTGACTTCCCTGGAAAATTGGTTATCTAGCTGGCTAATGACATAGTGAAATTTGGTTACATCGCTAGAAATTCCTGAAATTGCGAATTGTCCCTCGACCTGGGAAAACCATATTTCAGGCTCTTCGGGCCAAAAAGGTGGAAGTCGTGCACTAACTTTAAAAACATCGATATGTTTCATCGACTCGTTCCCATCACTAGTGCCTGCACGGCTGGTCGGTAATGACGTCACCACGCCATGTGCATCTCTGAATTCTTCTTCTCTGTCCATCACGTCGGTGTCACCAATATAGCGTGAAGGGGGGTGAAGATGTAATGAGTTATCTCACCGGTCGGCGAATATAAAATAATAAAGTCACTTACAGTTTGACAGGTTTATTTTTCACCGACACACACTATGAATTTTAGAAGGCACAATGAAGAAAGATTACACAGCTCAGACACAGACACAAATTAGGAAGACAGTCACATACAATAGCGAATAAAGAAGTAACAGTTAACGACATTAACAATATTCAACACGGATTAAGCTTAATTAGAAATAACACGAGAATAATACGAATGCTGTACGTATCGCGATAAGTGATTCACGACTGGTTAGGCAACGTTTTTCGAACCATCATCGCGGTAGCTCAAAACTACCCGCGAGAATAAAAGTTGTTAAAACTAGTGACGGGGTCACATCCCATCGAACCGCTTATCGATATGCAAATCGATTATCGACCGACTAGTATCGATCGCAATGTATATAATTATAATAGTCTATTATAAGTATGTGTGTATCGGTAATAGTATA